>JABSTT010002141.1:0-44971 GCA_013339685.2 Hyalomma asiaticum | reverse complement strand
CTCACGTGGCAGCCCCTTGCAAACTTGTATATACGCCGTCGGCGCTCCGATGCCCCGTGCTCGGCGGCAGCTTTCGCTCACGCTGCACCGGCGGCGGTGGCTCGAACGCGCATTGCCACGGCGAGCGGTGGGCAAGCCTCCGCGCCGCGACGTCGCTACAGCCCTCGTATATCGCTGGTGCCTACCACACTTTAGTTACATGGAATAAGTCTATACGCAAGTGCTGCTCTCAAGGCACCCTATATCTTCTCAGTTTAAGCTAATCGACGGCTGACTCGCGCACGCGCTTCCACTATTAGTGAAATGCCAGGCCTCGACCATTCAACGCGCTTCTTCATTCTTATGTCTGTACAGAATCTCGCATCCGCCTAACTTGGGCAGTGCAGAGTCCCGGCAGTGCAAAGATAGGTTAAAAGGCCTTCCACCTGCATATAGCGACCTTCTATGCTCAATTATTCTCTGATTAATATAACGCGATGTTTGCCCCGCTTAGACACGTCCGCAGCTTAAAGGAATCTTATCAACCACACCCATGCGACAGTTGGTAAACTTATTGCTGGTAGTGTGCTTTACCTGAGAGATATCTTTTCGATCTTTTTCCTTGCAGCAGATGATTTTTTCTATGCACGGCAGCGCAAATCCTACTAACTTATTGGGAGCCTTAAAGACGACGTTAACCCCATATCTACTTCCCACTTTCTTAAGCTTGTGTGAAACTGCGTGTATATGCGGAATACTCACGAATCTTTTCTAGTTAATGTTACTCTCTAATATGGAAAGCGTTTCGGGTCGAGATCGGCTTCTTTAGACACAAGAGTAGGTGTTACTCGGTAGACCTCCACTATGAACGTGCCTCGTAAGCATATTGATACCGCACCTCGGACGAAGAATGAAAGAGGACAACGAAGTGAGGCTCAATCGTGGGCTGAGTGCTAAGCCTTCCGCGAAGATCCGTCACCCCGCTCTGTAAAATAAATATCTGCCACCGTAACAGGATTGGTAGAGGTGCTGAGTAACGCATTCGCCCCTCGAAGAAGGACGACGGAAGGGAAACCGCTTCAGCTCAGCCGAAGCCGCAGACTCGCGGGTCTTCCCGCCTGTACCAGTGACCATGAACCCCTATGGTGACAGCTCGCCGCCATCGTCCAGCTCCCTTGGACCACGCACCTTCTCCGGGAACGCTGGAGAGGACGTCGAGGAATGGCTCAAACACTGCCGGCGGGTGAGTCTATATAACCACTGGGACACGACTAGCCAGCGGAACAACGTCCCACTGTTTCTTTAAGGAACCGTGTTGATGTGGTTCGAGAATCACGAGGAGAACCTGACTACCTGGACGAATTTTGTAGATGAGATAAAGAAGTGTTTTGGCGACCCGTCGACGAAAAAGAAGCGTGCCGAGCAGACGGTGGCCCAACGTGCGCAAGTACCAGGGGAGACGTGCACCATGTACACAGAAGAAGCTCTGAACTTGTGTAAAAGTGTGGACCCGGCCATGACAGATGAGGATAAGGTCGGGCATCTCCTTAAAGGTATTGCCGAAGATATCTACCACTACCTCATAGGCAAGGACGACTTAACTTCGGCATATGACATTATCCGACATTGCCGCACATTTGAGGCTCTTAAGGCTCGGAGCATTTCGTCAAAGTTCGGTCGACTCCCCTACTTCACCACACTCGCGAGCATTGACGTGGGTCCTTCGCCCAGCGATCTGGCGTCAACTATTCGGGAAATAGTGCGCGACGAACTTTATCGACAGGACGCTGCCGGTAAGTCGAATGCGCATGTCCATGGTGTTTTCACTTCGTGCGCGCCCTGCCGGTGTCCATCAATGCTGCGGGCTTCGACTACTCAAGGGAGCCGGCGCAGCCGCATCATTATTTTTACAATTATGAGCCGTGGAGCGTCTCCGTCAAGAGCTCACCCTCCGACACTACGGCGTGGCAAGGGCCCACTGACCCTCTTCAGCAGCGTGTGACGCGTGAAGAAGCTGTGTGCTTTTACTGTGGCGTCCGTGGAGATATAGCACGCTTCTGCTCGGAGCGCCATCGTGTCCCTCTACACAGTACGAACGACCATCGGCACCCTCGCGCCGCACAAGTACGCATGCGCGTGGGAACTATCGCTGGCCGCCACGGAACACCTACTACGGCAGCGACTACCGTCGGAACTTCCGCAAAGATTCGCCTGATTCTGCGCGGAGTGTGACACCGCCAACTTCTCGTAGGTATCGATCACCATCACCAAGCCGTCGACGTCTCGCCTCTCCTCCTCAGGGAAACTAGACGCCGCGGCCGATGGAGGTGAGGTCGCCGGACATTTTTCACTGCACACACAAATGCCTCCGCCAGTTTCAATGTCAACGAATAAGGTCGATGTTCTTATAGATGGTGTTCCCACGTCAGCTTTAGTCGACACGGGAGCAACTGTTTCCGTCATGAGCAGTGATTTTAAGACCCGAATCGGTCGGAAAGTGATCTTCTGTTGGGAAAACTACGCAACGTTTCATGCAGTGAGTGGGGAATCGTTGCGACCAAAGGGAGTGTGTACTGTAACTGCTACATTTGGCTCAAAGTTGCTCAAGGCAGAGTTTGCAGTTCTTGTGAATTCTACCCACGACGTGATCCTGGGGATCGACTTTCTGAAAGATTGCGGAGCCACGGTTGGCTGCGGTGCTGTTGAAGCCTTACTGTCTGCTTTTTGTGAGGAGCCTACGCGCCGCCAACAGACTATTGCCGTCGTTGATGACATAACTCTGCCGGCGCAGTTCACAGTGCAAGTGCCTGTCGAAGTCTGTGGTGTCGCACCTGATAACACGACGTGATAGTCGATCCGATCCAGCTGACCTGTGCGAAAAAGGATGTGTTCGTACCGCATTGTGGGATTTCTACGAAAAGTGGCAGATGGTTACTATGGGTGATTAACTCCTCTTTCGAGCCGATTTTTCTACCTAGCGGAGTGCGGCTGGCTGTGTTTGAACAGGACACAAGCGATAACTTTAGAATTACGTATCTATGTATTTTCGACTAAAGGAACACACCGTCTAATACGTATTGATGTTGCCCCTCAGATATGCGTAATATTTGCTTTTCGGTCGACTGTGTTCACAAGTATGAATGCAGCTACCAGTTCAAGATGGGTGGTCGTTGAGGAAGGAGTTAAACTTTCGCCATTCTACTGAATCGAAAAGCAGGACACACACACACACACACACACACACACACACACACACACACACACACAACACACACACACACACAGGCCAAAATTTCTGCGTTGAATTATTCCAAGAAAGACTACAGTCCTTAAAACAGCGTTTACAACTCCAGACGTTCTATTTGAGTTTAATGTTATGCCGTTTGGTTTATGCAATGCTCCTGCCACCTTTGAGCGCTTTATGGACACTGTTCTCCGCGGCCTAAAGTGGGAAATATGCATTTGTTATCTAGATGATGTTGTAATTTTTGGCCGCACGTTCGACGAACATAATCGCCGTCTTGATGTTGTCCTCACGTGCCTTGAGAAAGCGGCAGTTACCTTGAATTACAAAAAAATGCCGTTTTGGTGATCGTGAAACGATAGTTCTTGGCCATCTCGTAGACAAGCACGGTGTTCGACCTGACCCACAGAAAGTCACCGCGTTAAGCAGCTTCACTCGACCGCGCTCACTGAGAGAACTTCGAAGCTTCTTGGACCTGTGCTCATATTTCCGGCGTTTTGTTCCGAAATTCGCTGATGTGTCTCAGCCTCTCATTCGTCTGCTCAACAAAGACGTGCCGTTCCAGTGGACGAAAGAGTGCGAGTCGACCTTTTCTCAGCTGAAGTTTATGCTGACTTCCGGGCCTATTCTTCGCCATTTCGACGCATCCGCCCCAAGTGAGGTGCACAGTGACGCTAGTGGAACGGTATCGGCGCAATTTTAGTTCAGCGTCACGGAGCCGTCGAACATGTCATTGCCTATGCTAGCCGTTGTTTGAGTAAAGCAGAACGGAATTACACCGTTACTGAGCAAGAATGTCTCGCGGTCGTCTTTGCCGTGCACAAGTTTCGACCGTACATCAATGGCCGCCGATTTTCTATCGTCACAGAACACCACTCTGTTGGCTAACGGGTCTACTTGATCCTTCCGGCCATCTTGCACGCTGGGCCTTACGCTTGCAAGGGTATGACTTTGATGTACGCTTTAAGAGTGGCCGCCGTTATGCAGACGCCGATTGCGTGTCTCGATTTCCCCTTCCCATGACGGAATGTGACGCCGACAATTTCGACGACTGTCTAGCAGCTACAGACTCACCGTTTCCAGACCTTGCCGCCTTACGTGCTGAACAACGCAAAGACCGTAGTCTGGCTCCTTTTTTCTCATCTGCTGTCGAGAAGCCCCGCCAGTGCCATTTGGTTGTACAGGATGGCATTCTTAATAAGTGGAATTTTTCGAGACCGGGGCCCACCTTCTTTTGGTTGTCCCTAACGCTTGGCGAGCCAACGTGTTACAAACTTTGCACGACGACCCAACATCCGGCCATATGGGATTTGCCACGACTTACCACCGCGCACTGGAACGTTTTTACTGGCCACGCAATCGTCAGACTACGACCAATACGTTGCAAGTTGTGACCATTGTCAACGGTACAAATGTCCAACTAGTGCACCGCCGGGCCTTCTCCACTCATACCGCCTCCGTGTTCTCCCTTTGAAGTCATCGGCACTGACTTGATAGACCCTTTTCCGAGATCCATCCAGGGGAACCGCTGGATTAAATGTGTGTGGACCATCTGACCCGTTACGCTGAAACCGCACCGACTCTCCTGCAGCCACAGCCTATCACGTTTCGGACTTCTTATTAGCTACACAATCCTCCGGCATGGATCCCCTCGCGTGATTATCAGCGAACGTGGCCGCCAGTTCGTAGCCGACGTCGTTGAGGAGCTGCTTCGCCGGTCAGCTTCCCAGTTTCGTCACGCCACGTCATACCATCCACAGACGAACGGACTCACTGAGCGCGTCAACAGAACTCTGATTAACATGCTTGCTATGTATGTTGACTCGAAGCACAAAAACTGGGACGCAATTTACTTTTTATGACTTACGCATACAATACTGCGCTGCATGAGACCACCTGTTTCAGCCCGTTCTATCTCCTCTACGTCCGCCGACCACGCGGTACCCTTGACACCATTCTCCCGCTTTCCGAGGAGGAAAAACACCTCTTGCTGAGACACCCCGTCGTGAACTCTGTCGCGCAGAGTAGGCGCAGCGCGTCGCGCTTCTCCGTACTTTCGCATCACAGGACCGCTCAAAGGCTCGTTACGACAAGCGACATCGACATGTATCAAACAGAAAAGGATATTTGGTACGGCTGTGGACTCCGTACCGCAAGCGTGGGTTGTACCAAAAGTTCCTGGCCCGCTACACAGGTCCTTTTGTCGTCTTGTCGCGTTTTAGTGGCGTTATGTACGTCGTTTCCCGACTCACATCTACCGGCCGTCGTTCCAGAAGAACTGACGTCGTTCATGTTGTCAGGTTGAAGCCATACCACGCGCGACGCTGACTGGCTCTCCCGGTGGGCATCGTCTGCAACGGGGGAATTGATACCGCACCTCGGACGAAGAACGAAAGAGGATAACGAAGTGAGGCTCAATCGTGGGCTGAGTGCTAAGCCTTCCGCGACGATCCGTCACCCCGCTCTGTAAAATAAACATCTCTCACCGTAACAATATCGCCGTTTTGGCACGCGGAGTCCAGTAATTATTTTTTCTTCGCTAGTAAGCTGTAAGATCAAAACTATAGCAACGCAATCACGAGCTGTTCGCGTGGCTCGCTGTGCACGTCGTTGCGAACAACTCAAGTCAGCAGCATGGTTATATAGCCTAGTTTTTGTATGGAGAGGCTGCCCGCGAAAGTCGGGAAGCAGAATGTCCCGGGCCACTAATGCGCACGCGAAGACTATGCACGCCTCGAAAATTCATGACTCTCACAGCGGCCGTTTCGGGCTTGAGCAATTCAGAGTAGTCATTCAGAGTTGAAGTTATGCTACACAGCATAACTTCAACTTTGAATCAATATCTTATTCTGCTCACTTGCGGAGGAGAGCGCTGAAAATTTTCGGGAAAACGCTGGATTTCACTGTTCTGAAATGTCAGTCTTCTGTCTAGGTCTTCGAATCAAGTCTGCCGCATAGGGCAGCTCGTATGCAGCAGTTGGGAAGGAAATTCTGCATCTGAATTCGTTCTCATGGCTGTTGTGATATTATTTTGCAGAATCGTCGCTACTACCTGATTCCTTGGATAGTGTGGGTGTCAGCAAGCTGCATCATTCTCATCATCCTATGGTGTCTCCGGGCCATCATCGCCATCAAGGACCAGGTTCACAATTATGTCCCCTTTAGTGCGAACAAGACCAGCTAGTTTGCCTTGATAGCCTAATCTGTTATAGTGAACAAATTAAGAAACATAGTTATGCGACCAGTATAAAGTAATGCGCGAAACAATGATTGCACGGTAAAGCAGTTCGAACAGTCGGCGCACTGCAGAAGCGTCAAAGACTTGTTCGTAGAAAACTACCCGAATAGAAATCGTTGTGACGGTTACGCAGACTACAACAATGGTCACTGTGACGGTGAAAGAGGAGTAGGGGCTCCTGATGCGGTGACATGAGAACAACCAGACAAGTTCTGGTACTGGTGCATACATCTGTGGTGGGTGATAGAGAACACCCCAACAATTGAACACACCTGTATCCTGTATGCTGGGGCACACACTAGTGTTCACGACGGGCGTAAACGAGAATGAAAGAGATAGAGGCTGCCAAAAAGAAAGCGAATGTCCCATGTCACAGTGCTGTATGAGGTGTATTCAATAACATAACCAATTTAACTAAATAGTATAGGAGGTTGACGCCACTGCACCATACCACAGGAAGATTCGCAGACAAGCACACCAGAATATCGTGTTGACATCGATTTCTAAAGTGTATTTTCGCTGCTGAGCAGCTGCAGTGGGGCCGGTGTTTCGCGTCTGTCATTCACTCGACAGCTTCAACTTTAAACGGAATATTTAGCTGCTGCTTTTGCTCAGAACGACAACTGTAAGAGCTCAGGCAAAGAAATCCAAGGGCTTCGTTTCCAAAACATTAGTCGTTTATTGTCCTGTTTAACAAATGCGCGTAATTACCCAGCGGGAAATATGCGCACCAATGTAACTTCTGACACTAAATTCCACGAGGAATGCTTTCAATAAGCAATATAGCATTGGTCTTGGTCAGTTTGCTGGTTTGTAGCACAACACTGATTTTCCAAGATCGCAGCTGCAACGCCTTCATTCATATTTTGCATGAAGGCACATTCTACGCTACTGCACGGAAGGACTGAACGAAAATGCGGAATTTAGTAATGTGTGCAACATATAATCCATCGTAGCGAAATACTAGCGCAATATTGATGTAACTTTCCTGTTTTTTGTTGTGGTTGCGTTACGCTTTTACGCTTGTGAAATCCTGTTTATATACTTCACTATAGCAAGTTCGTTGGCACTGCCGAAACATGAACACCGTGCAGCGGACGTTGCCTGTGCAACGAACCTGTGAAACGTTGCCTGGCCATGTATCAATTAACCGCCAAAGTTTCTAGGAATAATTCAAGGGAATAAGTAAATAAAGAAGTACATGATCATGATTGCTCTGTTACAAGATCGGCAATCGCCTTTCAAATATTTAAAATAGAGCACATATAGCACATATCATAATTCCATAAATAGAGCTGTTAGTATTTTCCTATTCCACATCGCAACTAATTGTTTAGTGTGCCGTAGTTTAGAGATAATCACTGTGAAAATTACTCGGCGATACAGCGATATTTGAGGAACGTTTTTAAAACGTAAATTTTTAAACCATGCATCGCAAAAATTGCTGAAGTTTGGAAATCATTGCTCAAAAGCGGTGTCTTTCTTTTAAATTCGTTTAATATCCCCGATAATTTCGAAATCAACGGTTATAATTCGCGCATTACAATAGGGGCCAAAAATGATTCATAATAGGTAGCCATATTCGCAGTTATGAAATAGTCAATTAATACCGAAACGTAGAGGAGGCGCTGGTCTAGCTCTATTACATAAAAGAACGCACAAAATAGGCATAATACGTTTTAAGCGAAGGGTACTACGTTGCGCCTAATTTCACGTCGTCAGAAAGCAGCGGACATTGCTTCACAGTGTAGAATGTGTGGCATTCTGAAATTTGATATCACCTTATGAGTGCAACATTTCAGGTGCTAACCGACATCGCATTGTTGGGAGCTGCCTTGGTCCTGTTCAGCTTACAGGTATGATGGATCTTACCACCTCTTAATGCACTTATCTTAGCTCTGGATATTTTGGGAATTCTTTTTTACGTAACGTTTTTTTCTTCGAACCAGGAAACAGTGAGAGTGATGAAATGAACACATGTCATTCAAGACATCAGTTCGTTGTTATTTTGGATCTAAAACCTTAACTAGAGGCACTAGCTAAGTAAATCGAATTGACTGGGTCATATTGAAAATTGTATTCCTCAAATGTGCGAACGTCTGCGTCAGGGAAAGCTGCTCTGGAACGCAAGTATATTCAATTGGTGGTTTTTTTTTCAGGTCTACTTCATACTGGTCGTCTTGTCGCATTACCAGAACATGAAGAACTCGTCTCGTCAATTATCCGTTGTTATAAAGGTGTAAGCAGACGACCAACAATGTGTACAGAGAAATAAATATTTCTTTTGCACGGCCGTGTTCTTTGGATATCCGGTCCCTACGTGGGAGCGGCGCTCTGCGTGTTGAGACACTATCCTCTGGACCTCAGTAAAGTTTTCCCGTACCACACCTGCCACACTGTTCTGGCAAGCAGGTGTTTTCACTTTTACTTTGACCTCGTGCCATTGAAACATTAGTGTTGCGAGACCGGCGGAAACCGAGTTCATTTGGATTTCGCGCATTGTTTCAAGACGGAACCTGAGAGATATTGTACAAATGGAACAAAGATTTTTTTATCATCATTATTTGTGACAAATGTTCAGTGAATAGGTCATAACATGCGTGAAATTTCCAACTCATAATCATTGATCGTACGGCCTGCGCACACGATTAACTACTCAATCTATTATTTAGACACACAGCCAGCCGACTGCACGAGCCGAATCCTCAAACTGGAGACATAATTAGGGTCAGTAATCACGAACTAAACCGACGAAATAAACTAGACGGGCGCTCATTAACAACTAATCCAAACGCGCTTGCTTTTATGGGCCAACATGTCACGTGCACTCCGTTTACAAAGCGAGGGCATTAGCATACAGGGCGTTTCAGCTATCCTGCGCCACCCTGGTTCATCCGCAACGCCAACACGACCATCGGCCACTTTCTGTGCAGATGCTGCTTGAACCCCGCCATCATCGCTCGTCGGCCCACAGGGCACCGACAGCACTTTTGCGCTTTTTGAAGATGACGGGTTTGCGCGAACGGCTTTGACTGTTGGAACTTGTCCTACAACGTCTCTTTCATTATTCCCCTTCTTCCTCTCTCTCCCATCTTTTTATTCCCCCTTCCCATTCCGCCAGTGTAGGGTAGCCAACCGGACGCCTTTCTGGTTAACCTCCCTGCCTTTCTGTTTCTCTCCTTCCTTCCTTGTGCCACCCCTTTTGTCTGCAGGCCAGCAGTTCGGTAACGAAAAGCCTTTATTCAGAGAAGCGAGTCGATATAAATACATTAGGAAGTCAGTGACGTGACCATCACGTGTCAGATTGGGGATATCAGAATGATAGCACAATCTGAATACATCTCCCCTTTAATGTTGGTACAGTTTAGACGTTCGATCTGACAACAGGTATCCACAGGGTTCGTGACGTGATCTTGTATTTCGGCGTAGCTGCTGTTCAGCATGAAGACCGCCGTCTTCGGGAGGCCGCGGTGAAGTTGATTCTGGCCCTGGCTCTGGCGATGCCTCCCGCAGGTGCTCGTGTGCGACGCATTTCACGGAAGTCTTCGTTCTTCAAGGACCTCGACGCCTCAGGTCGCCGTAGTACGATAGCTGGACTTCAGGTCCTCTGCAGGGTGTCGTACGGCGTTACATGTTGTCCTGGCGTCAGCGGGCGCAAGTTTCTGGTGTTGCGGTAGTAGAAAGCCTTGTGCTCCCGCCGGATCACGTGAAGGCGGTCGTGGACCTCCTTGCTGGGTATTGCTTCCCGTTCGAGGTGCTCTCCTGGTACTGGCAGCAGGTGCGCGTCTGTCGTCCCATCAGCCTCTGCACGGGAGACCTCACACAGGAGAACATGATCCCTGGGGTATTGCGCCACTCAAGCAAGGCAATTTTCAACTCAGGCGTTCGGAGGGAGCACTTCTTTAGCAGCTTCTTTGCCTCCTGTACTTCTTGTTCTCTCATGCCGTTAGAAAGCGGGTGGTACGTGATATGTACTACTATTCCTAGCTTGCTTAAAAATTCTTTAATCTCGCTACTTCCGAAGGGCGGCCCGTTGTCACTGTACAGTTTTTGTGGCAGCCCATGCACAAAAGCACTTGTGCAGACCAAGTCATCAGTGCATTAGCTGTGGTGCTGCGGAGCTCTCGGATTTCGAAAAAAAGGAATAGAAGTCTGTCATAACGGCAAACTCCAGGTCGCCGTAGTGAAACAGATCCACGCCTACACTCTTCCATGCTAGGGTCGGTACTTCATCACCGAGAAGTGGGATCTTGTGATTCTGCGGCTGGTGCATTCTGCCTATCCCGCAGAACATGCAAAACTGCTTGTTATCTGCACACATGCCTGGCCTGCGTGTTCCGAGCGGATCGTTTTCTCCCCGTGTTCGTGGCTTGTCTCGTCGCACGAGAGCATTGCTCTGTAAGTGGAGGGTTGGTTGTGTTCTTGTGCGCGAACGCTTACACCGTCAAGGCCGCGTGGTGTTACGTATTCGGCGGCTGGACGACAGCCAGCCCAGGAAACAGACGACTCGAGCAGCGCCAGGAAGACAAATCCCAGTTTATTCTGCTTGAGACGCGTTTTGAGCGCTACGCAGCCAATGGGAGGTTGGCAGGAAAGAAAAGAAAACAAGGTAACAAGTGGGGCAATCTTATCAGAAAGCCCCAACGTTGAAGGAGGGTGAGCACTGCGAATGTTACAGCTCGGCCAAAGCTACCCATACCGGAAGGCGTTCAAGAGGATGACGCTTCATGAACGGCTGGAAGTGGGAACAGGAAGCCAACACGCGGGCAGATTTGTCCAAGCGCAGCACTGACACGTTTCGCATGGTCACATTGTCCTTGTGGATGACGTGGGCGAAGACGCTGAGATGCATGGTGGCACGGGCCGTTGAGGCAACCACCACACAAGGAAGCGGAGATGGTATTGCACGTCTTCTGGCTGGAACACGCCCGCGAAGATTGTCATCGCGCGTCTCCTGGCTGAAACACGCCCGCGAAGCTTGGCATTAAAGGCCAGGAGGAGGCGATGTTCAGAACGGGCACCGATCGCTGAGTGTCGATTCGCTGCTGGGCACGGGGGTTGGCAGCAGACACCTGGAGCTGTTGATCTCGCCATCCCGTACGACAGGTTCTGAAATGGCTCAGTGGACGAGCGGTAGAAACGCAGTAACTACGTCAGAAACAACATGGCCCCCATGTTTAGGAAAGCCTGACAGTTGAATTCACTGGGAGCAGATAAGGTGAAAGCCGAACACTATAGACCGTTGCATCGGGCGAGGAGGTCAGGTCTGGCAACAGCGCTTTCCTCCTTACTGGCTCGTGCGAGCCGGCTTGGAGTGCGTGTGTTAATGCTGGGATGTGTGTCGTTGTGGAGCAATTTTTGCGTGTTTTAGATCAACCTGCGGATATTTTTCTCTTTCATTGCCATGTCGGCCAGTAATAGGTCAACAGGGAACCACTGTGCTGTATTTGGGTGTAGTAACAACTACAGAAAAAGAAAACTGCTGTCGGAAGAAACATGTGATGTGCATCACCAAGCGCGCAGTCTTTGTGGCTGCGGACTTTTCAAGTTGCATCGTTTTCCTGTTGACGAGGAGCAGCGGCGTTTATGGATTACAAGCTTAAATAGGAAAAACTTTGTACCTTCCGCGAGTTCTCGGGTTTGTTCAGAGCACTTCTTTTCTGGCGAACGAAGCGAAATGACCTCGACGCCGATGCTCAACCTCGGCTATGAACGGAAGGTACGTAGCCTACAGCTATTCAAACAATAACATTTCTCCGATAAACAAACAGTCCCATGTAACATTTCTATCTATCGCAGGTCAAAGTACCGCGGCGACGAATAGTGAAGCAAGAGTTGGCGCCTACGAAGAAACGAAGGCTCAACACGGCGATTGCTGCAGTTATACAGCGATATTCACACGGTTGCGAGATCCCTCACTTCGCAGCGCGGATAACTGGCATGATACAAAAACTTCGTGCTTCGCAATAAGCTCTGTAACTGTGGGACATCTCATAGGCACTGCATAAAAGGCAGCGGCGGCATCAAGCTCAGGTTACGATTTCCGCAAAACGGCTGGGTGTATCGTAGGAGACCGGTGCATTGTAAACAAAACGGAAAACCACGCTGTAATGATCTTGTAGTGTTTCTTGAATTGGTAATCCGCAGCTTAGTTTCACGATCTGCCGGGAGAATATTGCAACGGTACATTCGGTTGAAAACACACGCACACTACCACTCACCTCCGAGGCTGATCGTAGGCTCCAACACGGGCACGCACTGCGGAACATCGGGTGCACTGTTTGCTTCACTGTCAGCAGAAACTCCAGCCATTTTAACGCGCCGAGAGTCACTCAAACATCGCGATTCTCAAAGAAAAAGGAAACGCGCAGGCAGGTCAGCGTCGTTTGATGTACCAGCTGCAAACAGCTGTATTCAAGTGCACACCTGTAGGAAATAAACGAGTGAGTAAGAACCGGTCACTCCTCCAGAGTTGAAAAACAATCTAGACAACAGTTTGAAGGCAGCAAACAAAAGCAGTCCGTGCTACGAAATGGAACTAACCACTAAGCGTCAACGCACGGCTTCATGTAAGAGCGGTAGCCGATGCGACGGCGTGGCGTAAACAAAGTCGTGTTAGAAAAGAGGATGATTACAGCTTGAGAAAAAAATTCACTGTGCCCTCGAAGTGTTGCTGCTCTTTCCGGAAAAGGAGGAGTTGAAAACATTGCGAGTTGTTCGAGCAGAAAGTCAGTGCTGTATATATATTGCATCGGCCAAGTCGGACTCGTTCGCGGCACCGTATAATAATACAATTGATCCTCAACGGCTTAAACCTTGTCGAAACGTCTCACAGACTCCTTTTCTAAACAATCCGCGTCACTTCAATCGAAATTCAGCGCGTAAACACTTAAAAAAACGACTAAAACTGCAGCCGCACGTATACTTACCATGCAAATTCGGAGCTTCGCACAAGCCAGATGGGTTGCCAGACGAGAAATGGCGGCGCCCGCTAAGCAATATGGCGGCGCCCACGAAAGAAAGGTCTATAATGAAGAAAAAAAATACTTGCGCCTAGTTGCATGCAGACAAATGAAACAAGCAACGAACACTTATTAGCGGGTGCGGCTGAGGCAGTTATTTGCCTTTCTTGTGCCGCACTGAGAAATCAAATTGCTGAGGTGCTTGATTCCAACGCGTCAAGCGGCCGTTTTTGTTTGACATTTGATTTAACCACACCAAAGGTGAGTGATCAGTTTCAACAACAAATGAAGAGCCTTTCAGATATGAGAGCTTTTCGAGAGCCCACACCAAGCAAGCACTTTCTTTTTCTGTTGTGCTGTAGGCTTGCTGGCGTGACGTTAGCTTTACACTCGTGTAGACAACAGGATGCTCCTCGCCCTTTTCGTTCACTTGACTTAAAACAACGCCCATTCCGCGGTCACTGGCGTCCCACTGAACTAAAAAGGGGAGAGAGTAATCTGGTGATGCGAGGACCGGTTCGCTGACAAGAATCTTTTTGATCGCAGCTCTACATCGTCAAGGGGTACCTGGCGTATACGTGAGAACCATAAACAACATATACAAAGATTGCACAGCCACACTGCTCCTACATGAGAGAAGCAGAGAAATCCCGATCAGGAGAGGCGTGAGACAGGGCGATACAATATCACCGATGCTATTCACTGCATGTTTAGAGGAAGTCTTTAAACGTCTAGACTGGGAAGAAAAAGGCATTCGAATAGACGGAGAATATCTAAACAATTTAAGATTTGCAGACGACATTGTGCTCTTTAGCAATGATGGTGACGAACTACAAAACATGATTGATGACCTAAACAGGGAAAGCATTAAAATTGGATTAAAAATGAATAGGCAAAAGACCAAAGTTATGCTCAATAGCTTAGCTAAGGAACAGAAATTCAAAATCAACAATGAACCCTTACAATGTGTAAACGAATATGTATATCTGGGACAGTTAATATCAGGAACTCCTACCCAGGAAAATGAAATTCTCCGTAGAATAAGGCTGGGCTGGAGCGCATTCGGAAGGCATTACGAAATCATGACCGGACACTTGCCGCTCTCATTAAAGCGAAAAGTATTCAATCACTGCATTCTCCCAGTACTAACGTACGGTGCAGAAACATGGAGAATAACGAAAAAACTAGAGATGAAACTGAGGAGCACGCAACGTGCAATGGAAAGAAAAATGATAGGGGTAACGCTAAGAGATAAAAAAACGAGCTGAGTGGATCAGAGAACAGACAGGAGTAGCCGATATTATCTTATCAATTAAAAGAAAGAAGTGGACCTGGGCAGGACATGTCATGAGGAGGAAGGATAATAGGTGGACAGTAAGAGCGACGGAATGGATACCACGAGAGGGAAAACGCAACAGAGGTAGGCAAAAGGTTAGATGGAGCGATGAAATTAAAAAGTTTGCGGGCATAAAGTGGAACCAACTCGCTCAGGATAGGGTGGATTGGAAATCGTTGGGAGAGGCCTTCGTCCTGCAGTGGACCTAAACAGGCTGATGATGATGATGATGATGATGAAACCGCCGCGGTGGTCGAGTCTGCAATCCTTGTGCAGAGGAGCGACGGACTTGAAAGGGTTATCGGTTACGCTAGCCGATCACTCTCGAAGGCGGTCCGCCGCGGCGGTGTAGTGATTACGGTACTCGGCTGCCACCCAAAATACGCGGGTTCGATACCGGCCGCGGCGTTCGCATTTTCTATGGAGGCGAAAATGCCAGAGGCCCGTGTACTGTGCGTTTCAGTGCACGTTAAAGAACCCCCGGTGGTCTAAATTTCCGGAGCCCTCCACTACGGCCTTTCTCTCCCCTCTATCTCTTTCACTCCCTTTCCCCCACCCCATCGGACGCTTAGCCGTGCTCGCTACATGGGCTGCAGAAATTAGCGTCCTTGCCTAACCGAAACACAATCAATCAATCAATCAATCAAGCATCCTTAGGCGCCTTATTCCAACGCACTATAGTTGGCTCCGTTTTGTGCAGAGCGTCTGCGAGAGGACTACCGATATTTGCGAAGTTGGGAATGTAGCTTCTGTGGTAGTCAGCTAAACCCCAAAAGGAACGCAAGTTATAGTCTTTGTTTTCGGGAAACGAAAGCTAGTTATTGCCTCAACTTTTATTTCAGAAGGACGTCGCTTCCCTTGGCCAACAACATGCCCCAAGTAGTGGACTTCCGAGCTTGCAAGACGACATTTGCCGAGTTTTAGTCAAGCCTGCCTTGTGTACTCGAAGGAATACCTGCTGCAGATGTTCCAAATGCTGTTTCCAGGTGCTCGAGACAACATCTATATTGTCAAAGTAGGGAACAGCGAATGACTCGGCTCCTTTGAGCACTTCATGCATTAACCATTAAAATACGAAAGTGAGCACAAGAGGGCATTAAAGGCCGAAAGTGAGCACAAGAAGGCGATATGTGCCTGTTGGAGTCGTGAAAGTAGGGAGCTTACTGACATTCTCCGTTAGTGGCACTTGCCGGAAACCGCGTACCAAACCTAGCGTAGAAACGTACTTTACCGCCTGCACTTTCTCGATCAAGGCCTCAACGTTTGAATTTGAAACATCTTTGTTTTTGTTATCGCATTCAATTTTTGATAATCAATGCAGGGTCGCGGTTCCTTGCTAGGACATTCTACGATAAACATAGGTGACACATACTCGCTTTCGCCTGGCACGAATGCATGCAGGTATATCGAAGAGCCATGTCAGGTTGGTGTCGGGGCTGCGCACGTCGCCTGCCGCGTGACGCTTGGAACGATACGACAAAACTGCTTCACGAGGCAGCGCTTCGTAAAAACACATTTAGACCCAGTGTCAACATGTTTTGAACGGAATCGTTCAAAAGTTTCTCGTGACGGGGTGAAAATCTGTGCATTCTGGTTCGGAGAGGTTGGTTGGACTCACTCAATGTAGTGCTCACGAGATTTGTCCTGCCGGGATAGGGACTTAACAAGTCGCTGAAGTTGCGCAGAAGCAGGTCTAACTCTCTTCTTTCGTTCACTCTAAACCAAAATGGGGCAAAATTGGACTAACTGCATACATTTAGACCACCGGATTAACGGTTCATCCGAAAGGACCAAATTTTGCGCCAGTGCGTGTCGTGTGCAAAACTCCTCCCCGAAACAAGAGCCAGGCCTGCGCGGAATCGCAGGACAGTGACGTAAGCTCAAGGAGCGACCTTCCTAGAGGCCATTGTAAACGCTTGGGGAAACTAGTGCAAGTACAGGCAGTGGGTATCCCCTGCGCCATAACTCTGCGGTTTGGGCTTCTCTCTGCACAGCGGTCTGCTGTGCCCGACGTTGCCCTGCTGCAGCCGCACGCGTAACTCTGCGATTCACTTCTTCAGTAGCGATCCGCATCTTGCGAGGAGGCGCCATCAGGTATATCGAAGAGCCATGTCAGGTTGGTGTCGGGGCTGCGCACGTCGCCTGCCGCGTGACGCTTGGAACGATACGACAAAACTGCTTCACGAGGCAGCGCTTCGTAAAAACACATTTCGAAGGCCATGCGAAGAAATCAGCGCCAATAGATGGCAGCAGTTGTCCTGTCCTTCACGAGGAGCGATAGTGGTTACGGACACGGGCGGCGGCGGTCAACTGCGGCGCCGTTGTTGTGATCTCATAAGAGCTTAGGCTGTAAAATACCAATGGGGGGACTAAAAAGCACTCATTGGTCTTCGTTGGATCGTCCGCTTCCGCGCTGCCTGGCCCGCGCCATGTTGTTCGAGAGGTTCAGGAAAAATTTAGACGCTTCTTTCACTCGTACGAAACGCAAAGTGCGCGAACCATCGCCGTCACACGATCATACATCGACTGTGCGAGGATGCATAGCGTCACGGGACTGGCAGGACTGGCCGTGTATTTGGACACACGTCGCTTGGCTGCCGTCTCAGCCCTCCGTAGGCCGCCGTAGGGTTACGGCGAGTTTGCCGGTGAGTGACGTGTGCGCGCCCCAGTGAGGGCCTCTGAGCCTACACGCTGTGGATATACATTGCTTGAACGCGCCAAATTACAAAGCATATTTACGTCGATAACAGAAATAAGTTGTTTCGATCGTCAGCGGTTGGTTGCCGAATGCCCGAAGAGTAAATGGCTCAATTTGTACGCGAAAAGAGACTTCGCATGCCGTCGGCATCGAGCCCGCCGGCGGCCGATGTGAGCTATCGTCAGCGCAAGAAAAAGAAACGTCGCCTTTGTTTTCCGGGAAATCTTGTCTGTATCTTGGAATAAAGTGGAGTTAAAATTGTGTATTTCGCCTCGTCCGACGACCAGTGTCAAGCAGCTATCGCGAAGGCGAGCACCGATATGTGGCAGACCGAACGAACGTGCTGCAGCCGGCGCACTGCGACTACGCTGCATACCGTGACTGCCAGCCGTGTCGTTCGTACTGAGTGGGGTAAGTACATCACATCTTAGCCACGACTGTGACGATGAGACTTCTTCATTTGTGTGCGGAATAACAACCGTAGAAATAGCACAGGATTGGGTATTTTGTGAGCGCCGGCGATCGTTTGTTCTACAGCCGTGCTCTACGGAAAAGGCCTAGGGACGACTTCGGCGAGAGCGTATACCGGCGGGCAACTATGCATCGCGTTTCTACGCCGCCGCGGCTGAATGCTTGCCGTTACTGCGTGTGTGCTCAGGGACGTTTTATGAGCTCGCGCATGACATTGCGTACGCTTCAATCGACCAGGCGCTAGCTACTAAATGGATAATTAAAAATATAAGACGGTGGCGCAAATGGGACAAGGACGAAACAGGAAGAAGCGACGTATACAAGCGCACACTACCAACTGATTTATTTTCGAAAAGACACTCAATATATATGGAGTGGGCAGAATCAAAAGGTAAAAATTTTTACCTTTTGATTCTGCCCACTTCAAAACAGTGAAAAGAGCTATTGCTTCTTCGTGTTTAGATTCAGCGCTTAAGAAGTCGTGTATGCACACCATGAAGGAGAGCTTTGACCTGCAAATTTCGCGCCTTTCAGCTGCCGGGTTTCCACGGACTGTGGTTGCTTCTGTAGTAGAAGCAATGTTAAGGAAGATTTTATTTATTTATTTATTTATTTATTTATTTATTTATTTATTTATTTATTTATTTATTTATTCAATACTGCCAGCAACCCTTTGGTCGCCAAGGCAGGAGTGGTTACAGTGCAGTGAACGTTACATTTGTTACAAGGTAATGTCATGTTAGAAGTACAAAATAACAAGGAGAAATACATGAACATCAAGAAGACAATCAATGAGAAGTAGATTCTGAGTAACTGGTTGCAAAAAACAGTACAATGAACATTGAACAACTACTAAATCACTTTCCAGTTATAAAGCAAACCCATTGATCACAAGTAGGGAACAATAGCCGACAAAAAAGAATCAGACGTTGGCATGTTTACCACCTCATTTGGTAGCCGTTCCACTCGACTATCGTCTTAGGAAAAAAGTGCCAGGCCTGCGCGGAACCGCAGGACAGTGACAGCGTAAGCTGGAGGAGCTACTTTCTAAGAGGCCACTTTAAACGCTTGAGGAAACTAGTGCAAGTAGAAGTGGTAGGTATCTCCTGCGCCATAACTTACCATTTTGACAAGTAGGGAAGTACCCACTACGCCATAATTACAAGTGCCTCCGTAATGGGTTCAGAGCTACAAAGCACGCAGCCCTGTGTTCTTTCAAATGATTGCTCGACCTCGTTATACAATCCATTTTCGCGTCGTGTAGCGGCGTATTACTATTTTTCAACGTAACATTACGTTTATTAATGCGATTCCGCGGCAGACGTTATACCTGTTTAGGTCTTTTAGCGATGATTTTTCAACCACAGGCGTAGCTCAGTGGTAGAACACTCGACTGCCCCGCAGAGAGTGTGGGTTCGAATCCAGGCAGAGGACAAGTTGGAATACTCGTCGGTCCTGGTTATTTTTTTTCTAAAATTTGCAGCGATAGTGGTTACGGACACCGGCGGCGGCGGCGGCGGACAACTACGGCGCAAAAAAACGAACGTTGTTGTGATCTCATAACAGCTTACGCTGTAAAAAGGAACCCTTGTACGCATTTGTTTTACATTGAGGTACCAAAATGGACTTGTTGTGTTTCGTTCGAGTAGGTCGTGACCTATTAAATTCCATGTATGCCTGGAAGTCTAGTTTATTGCAGTTATTAACGATGTTGAACATCATCTTGAGACGGTGCAACTTCCGCCGTGATTCGAGAGGGCAAAGACCAGATTGCATGTAAAGTCCTGATACGGACACGTTCCTACCATATTTATTGTAAATAAAACGAAGCGCCTTTCTCTGAATACGCTCTATACGATTAATCTCCGTTTTAGTGTAAGGATCCGAAACCACATCTGCGTACTCAAGTAATGGACGTATGAGGGACGTGTATGCAACTAATTTTGTATTACTGTTACAGTGTTTCAATCGATGCCTGAGCAACCAGAGCCGTTTTGAAGCTGTAGCGACAATATTTTTAATGTGTGTGTTCCAGTGTAACGTAGAATCAACAGTTAAACCCAAGTATTTAAACTGATCAACACGGGTGATTACGTTATTGTTCACTTTGTACGTGTAGGGAAGTGCGGATTGTTTACGTGTTATTGCCATCTGAGCGCATTTCGGGGAATTCAAGGTCATCTCCCACATATGACACCAATTAGTTATGGCCATTAAATGGTTGTTTATTGCGGCTTGATCCTCAGTTGTCTCAATAATGTTATAGACGATGGAGTCATCTGCAAAGAAACGGCTGCGTACAGAAGAGTCAAAAGCCAAGTCATTCAGGTAAATAAGAAAAAGAAGTGGCCCAAGGACCGAGCCTTGAGGCACACCGGAAAGCACTCGTGCTGTTTTAGACTTCGATTTTGCTATTTGGACGTATTGGTGGCGGTTCGATAGATAAGAGTCGAGCCATTTTACAAGTTGATTGTTGTTTAAAAGGCTCCTAAGTTTCGTCAATAAGTTAGAATGGGACACACGGTCGAAGGCTTTTTGGAAATCGAGAAAGACTACATCAACTTGCCCCCCTTTGTCTAGCGTTGCGATAGATTCGTTGGTGATATGAAGCAGTTGTGTCACCGTCGACAGGCCTCGTCGAAAACCATGTTGGCTGCTCGCGAAGAAGTTTTTACTTTCCAAAAACGAGCTCACGTGCCCAAAAATAGAGTGTTCGATTACCTTGCTGGTAGTGCATAATAGTGAAATCGGCCTATAGTTCGTCACAGAATGCTCATCACCAGATTCGTGTACTGTTATCACCCGTGCCATTTTCCAATCAATAGGAACTTCACCCTTATCGAGACTTGCACTAAAAACAAGAAGATATTTCGCGCACCATTCAGCGTATCTATGAAGAAAGCTGTTCGGGATGTCATCCGGCCCGGATGATCTTTTTGTGTCGAGGTTAAGAAGTACTGAAAAAATGCCCTGTTCGCTTAAAACGAGGTTAGGTATATCAAGACCTCCGCAACTGAATTCGACAACCGTGTTTGTTCTGCGCAGAAATACGCTGGAAATTTGTCATTAAAAGCTTGCGCTATTGTACATGAGTCCGTAGTATAAGAGTCGTTCAGGCAAAGTTTACCGACAGGGTCTTTCCTATCGGTCAGATGCGTCCAAAACTTTTGTGGATCGCTAACAAGAAAATTATACGTCCTGACATTAAAAAAGTGATACTTTGATGTTCTTATCTTATGGCGTAATTCGTCACGAAGATCCTGCAAGTTCTGATTTTTCTGTGGGCTGCCCCTTGACAAACGTTTCACGCGACGTTTCAGTTGAATAATCTCGCGGGTAATCCATGGATTAGGGCTGCTCACTTTCCTAGTTTTGAGAGGGACATATTGTTTTATACATGTATGAACCGTATTCTTGAAATGCAGCCATAAATCATCTGCGCCTGATATACCGTCGACAAACATTTTGTCTAACTTATCGTAGTTCAGTTCGAGAAGGTCTAAAATGCTAGCATCGTCCGCGTGGTTAAAGTCAAGAAACGTAGTTTTTGTACCACGTGTCTCGGGCCGTCTGAGGTTGCTTTTAAAGAGTATCATGTAGTGATCGGATATTCCAGGTAGAAGATCTACAACAAAACGAAGGCGGCTAACCGTATCAGAAATAAAAACGAGGTCAAGGCACGAACTTGTAGCCGCGGTTACTCTAGTTGGCATATCAACCACCTGTATGAAGTTATATGAAAACGCGATATCAAGAAGTAAATCCGAATGCCGACTGGAAGGATGAGCGCACAAAAGATTCCAGTTAGTATTTGGCAACTTGAAATCGCCGCCCATGATAATGTGGCTACAGCGCTTGCATGTTCAACAAGGAAGTCGTGCAGCGACTTCCTTGGTGAACATAGCAAGCGCTATATTCCAACATTGAGTAATCAGCGTTAGGGGGCCTATAGACAGCACCGATATAGATTGAGATTGGAAACCCTAAGGACGATCCACACCATTTCAACATTTGTATTGTGATGTAGCAAGGAATACTGAAAACCTTTTTTTTATTACGATTGCGACCCCGCCCCCTCTTGCGCAGCGATCAAGACGAACCCTCTCATGCCAATGTGGTATGATATCATTGTCAGACATGCTTTCGTGAAGCCAAGTTTCGGTGAGAATAAAACATCTGGATCATAAACGTGAAGAAAACCTTCAAGTTCGTCGCACTTGCTTATAATACTTCGGACATTCATGTTAAGCACAGAAAGTCCGCCCAATGAAGAGCTGCGCGTTTGTGTTGGAGGGACCGCATTATCACAATTGCTATGGCTTTGTCACTGCGTAGTAAACGGCACTCTTTCGTTTCTATCTTCATCCCAACGGAGTTGCTTGCCATTGATATTAATTTTGTCGAAAAAAAGCTTAAGTTTATCCCCCTTATCTCTGTGCGATCTTGCACTATCCCAAAGCTTTTTTCGATTTTGTTGCTCACGAGGTGAAAAATCCTCCGAGATACTAAATGCCGAATTTCTTAGCTTGCTACGGTTTCTAAGAATCTTGCCCTTGTCCCTTCCGTCGACTAATTTCATGATAACCGGTCGGCATTTGTTCTCGGAGGGTCTCCCAATTCTGTGAATGCATTCAAGTGGCACGTCTTGTATTTTTAACAGATCTTGAAATATTTCCTTCGAGACTACATGTTCAAGGGACTGCTGGTCCTCCTCTGCAGTTTCCTTTATGCCAAAGATGATTAAGTTATTCCTCCTGCTTTCTGTTTTCCAAATCATCTACTTTCATTGTTAGACTGTTAACAGTTCTTTGAAGCACATCAACTTTCGCTGTATAATCAGCCACTGTTGCAGACAAGCCATCCAACTTCCGCTCAATGGAAGCTAGCTTTTTAGTGCTTTCGCTAAGCTGCTGATTCGCAGAGTCCGTGCCCCGTTTTAGCTCCCGAATATCGTCTAGTATCTTCATGAGCATTTTCTCGTTTGTTGGCCCTGGGTTGGATTCAATGTCACCACAGGAAGAGAGCAAATCAACAAATCAGGAGCACACAGTCAGAAACCATACAAATAGTGATCGTGGGCACGGCAGAAGCAAGAGACAAACATCGTTACTACGATACGTATATATTGAGCGATAGTCTCTCACCTGTACAAGGAATAAGAATGGATTCGTAAGACGCATTGTCTCACAGCTTCCGCCGAGCCCACTAGTTGGTGGCCGCAATGTAGTCGGGTTTTTATGCTCCCAGGGTGCTGACGTCGATGATGCTGGTGGGCGTCGCGCAGTCATCCACGGGGGCCTGATGCGCATGCCCCATGCCTCGTCGGTGTGGTTGTTGGATCCATGGCTGTGCCATAGAACGTGCCGAACCGTCATGTCTAGTGTTGTCGTTCCCTGGCATTCCTCGCACGGTGCAGCACTGCGGTTTGCGACGAAAAGCATGGCCTGTACAAGGAATAAGAATGGATTCGTAAGACGCATTGTCTCACAGCTTCCGCCGAGCCCACTAGTTGGTGGCCGCAATGTAGTCGGGTTTTTATGCTCCCAGGGTGCTGACGTCGATGATGCTGGTGGGCGTCGCGCAGTCATCCACGGGGGCCTGATGCGCATGCCCCATGCCTCGTCGGTGTGGTTGTTGGATCCATGGCTGTGCCATAGAACGTGCCGAACCGTCATGTCTAGTGTTGTCGTTCCCTGGCATTCCTCGCACGGTGCAACACTGCGGTTTGCGACGAAAAGCATGGCCTGTACAAGGAATAAGAATGGATTCGTAAGACGCATTGTCTCACAGCTTCCGCCGAGCCCACTAGTTGGTGGCCGCAATGTAGTCGGGTTTTTATGCTCCCAGGGTGCTGACGTCGATGATGCTGGTGGGCGTCGCGCAGTCATCCACGGGGGCCTGATGCGCATGCCCCATGCCTCGTCGGTGTGGTTGTTGGATCCATGGCTGTGCCATAGAACGTGCCGAACCGTCATGTCTAGTGTTGTCGTTCCCTGGCATTCCTCGCACGGTGCAGCACTGCGGTTTGCGACGAAAAGCATGGCCTGTACAAGGAATAAGAATGGATTCGTAAGACGCATTGTCTCACAGCTTCCGCCGAGCCCACTAGTTGGTGGCCGCAATGTAGTCGGGTTTTTATGCTCCCAGGGTGCTGACGTCGATGATGCTGGTGGGCGTCGCGCAGTCATCCACGGGGGCCTGATGCGCATGCCCCATGCCTCGTCGGTGTGGTTGTTGGATCCATGGCTGTGCCATAGAACGTGCCGAACCGTCATGTCTAGTGTTGTCGTTCCCTGGCATTCCTCGCACGGTGCAGCACTGCGGTTTGCGACGAAAAGCATGGCCTGTACAAGGAATAAGAATGGATTCGTAAGACGCATTGTCTCACAGCTTCCGCCGAGCCCACTAGTTGGTGGCCGCAATGTAGTCGGGTTTTTATGCTCCCAGGGTGCTGACGTCGATGATGCTGGTGGGCGTCGCGCAGTCATCCACGGGGGCCTGATGCGCATGCCCCATGCCTCGTCGGTGTGGTTGTTGGATCCATGGCTGTGCCATAGAACGTGCCGAACCGTCATGTCTAGTGTTGTCGTTCCCTGGCATTCCTCGCACGGTGCAGCACTGCGGTTTGCGACGAAAAGCATGGCCTGTACAAGGAATAAGAATGGATTCGTAAGACGCATTGTCTCACAGCTTCCGCCGAGCCCACTAGTTGGTGGCCGCAATGTAGTCGGGTTTTTATGCTCCCAGGGTGCTGACGTCGATGATGCTGGTGGGCGTCGCGCAGTCATCCACGGGGGCCTGATGCGCATGCCCCATGCCTCGTCGGTGTGGTTGTTGGATCCATGGCTGTGCCATAGAACGTGCCGAACCGTCATGTCTAGTGTTGTCGTTCCCTGGCATTCCTCGCACGGTGCAGCACTGCGGTTTGCGACGAAAAGCATGGCCTGTACAAGGAATAAGAATGGATTCGTAAGACGCATTGTCTCACAGCTTCCGCCGAGCCCACTAGTTGGTGGCCGCAATGTAGTCGGGTTTTTATGCTCCCAGGGTGCTGACGTCGATGATGCTGGTGGGCGTCGCGCAGTCATCCACGGGGGCCTGATGCGCATGCCCCATGCCTCGTCGGTGTGGTTGTTGGATCCATGGCTGTGCCATAGAACGTGCCGAACCGTCATGTCTAGTGTTGTCGTTCCCTGGCATTCCTCGCACGGTGCAGCACTGCGGTTTGCGACGAAAAGCATGGCCTGTACAAGGAATAAGAATGGATTCGTAAGACGCATTGTCTCACAGCTTCCGCCGAGCCCACTAGTTGGTGGCCGCAATGTAGTCGGGTTTTTATGCTCCCAGGGTGCTGACGTCGATGATGCTGGTGGGCGTCGCGCAGTCATCCACGGGGGCCTGATGCGCATGCCCCATGCCTCGTCGGTGTGGTTGTTGGATCCATGGCTGTGCCATAGAACGTGCCGAACCGTCATGTCTAGTGTTGTCGTTCCCTGGCATTCCTCGCACGGTGCAGCACTGCGGTTTGCGACGAAAAGCATGGCCTGTACAAGGAATAAGAATGGATTCGTAAGACGCATTGTCTCACAGCTTCCGCCGAGCCCACTAGTTGGTGGCCGCAATGTAGTCGGGTTTTTATGCTCCCAGGGTGCTGACGTCGATGATGCTGGTGGGCGTCGCGCAGTCATCCACGGGGGCCTGATGCGCATGCCCCATGCCTCGTCGGTGTGGTTGTTGGATCCATGGCTGTGCCATAGAACGTGCCGAACCGTCATGTCTAGTGTTGTCGTTCCCTGGCATTCCTCGCACGGTGCAGCACTGCGGTTTGCGACGAAAAGCATGGCCTGTACAAGGAATAAGAATGGATTCGTAAGACGCATTGTCTCACAGCTTCCGCCGAGCCCACTAGTTGGTGGCCGCAATGTAGTCGGGTTTTTATGCTCCCAGGGTGCTGACGTCGATGATGCTGGTGGGCGTCGCGCAGTCATCCACGGGGGCCTGATGCGCATGCCCCATGCCTCGTCGGTGTGGTTGTTGGATCCATGGCTGTGCCATAGAACGTGCCGAACCGTCATGTCTAGTGTTGTCGTTCCCTGGCATTCCTCGCACGGTGCAGCACTGCGGTTTGCGACGAAAAGCATGGCCTGTACAAGGAATAAGAATGGATTCGTAAGACGCATTGTCTCACAGCTTCCGCCGAGCCCACTAGTTGGTGGCCGCAATGTAGTCGGGTTTTTATGCTCCCAGGGTGCTGACGTCGATGATGCTGGTGGGCGTCGCGCAGTCATCCACGGGGGCCTGATGCGCATGCCCCATGCCTCGTCGGTGTGGTTGTTGGATCCATGGCTGTGCCATAGAACGTGCCGAACCGTCATGTCTAGTGTTGTCGTTCCCTGGCATTCCTCGCACGGTGCAGCACTGCGGTTTGCGACGAAAAGCACGGCCTGTACAAGGAATAAGAATGGATTCGTAAGACGCATTGTCTCACAGCTTCCGCCGAGCCCACTAGTTGGTGGCCGCAATGTAGTCGGGTTTTTATGCTCCCAGGGTGCTGACGTCGATGATGCTGGTGGGCGTCGCGCAGTCATCCACGGGGGCCTGATGCGCATGCCGCATGCCTCATCGGTGTGGTTGTCGGATCCATGGCTGTGCCATAGAACGTGCCGATCCGTCATGCCTAGTGTTGTCGTTCCCTGGCATTCCTCGCACGGTGCAGCACTGCAGTTTGCGACGAAAAGCACGGCCTGTACAATGGATGAACAAATCGCAATTAGTCAAGCTAACACCTGTCACCCAAATACCCCTGCACAAAACCCCGCCCCCCTTTTTTTTCTTTTGTGTGTGTGTGTGTGTGTGTTCGCACCTGCTGCTCTTCTCCTCCTCTCTTTCTGAGGACGGGGGAGAGTGTGCGAAGGCGTACATAAACGAACGCTGGAGAAGGCAGTTGCTGCCCTGAGGAAGACAAGTCCACTTGTCGAACCGTTGGCTCCCGCGACATTCCCTGTTTTAAATCGTACCTTGGGAGTTGTTCATCGATTCAAGCATCCATCTTCCCCTGAGCTTCTCTTCTAGTACGGCGTGTACAAGGAATAAGAATGGATTCGTAAGACGCATTGTCTCACACCTTTCGCCGAGCCCACTAGTCGGTGGCCGCAATGTAGTCGGGTTTTTATGCTCCCAGGGTGCTGACGTCGATGATGCTGGTGGGCGTCGCGCAGTCATCCACGGGGGCCTGATGCGCATGCCGCATGCCTCATCGGTGTGGTTGTCGGATCCATGGCTGTGCCATAGAACGTGCCGAACCGTCATGTCTAGTGTTGTCGTTCCCTGGCATTCCTCGCACGGTGCAGCACTGCGGTTTGCGAGGAAAAGCATGGCCTGTACAAGGAATAAGAATGGATTCGTAAGACGCATTGTCTCACAGCTTCCGCCGAGCCCACTAGTCGGTGGCCGCAATGTAGTCGGGTTTTTATGCTCCCAGGGTGCTGACGTCGATGATGCTGGTGGGCGTCGCGCAGTCATCCACGGGGGCCTGATGCGCATGCCGCATGCCTCATCGGTGTGGTTGTCGGATCCATGGCTGTGCCATAGAACGTGCCGATCCGTCATGCCTAGTGTTGTCGTTCCCAGGCATTCCTCGCACGGTGCAGCACTGCAGTTTGCGACGAAAAGCACGGCCTGTACAATGGATGAACAAATCGCAATTAGTCAAGCTAACACCTGTCACCCAAATACCCCTGCACAAAACCCCGCCCCCCTTTTTTTTCTTTTGTGTGTGTGTGTGTGTGTGTGTTCGCACCTGCTGCTCTTCTCCTCCTCTCTTTCTGAGGACGGGGGAGAGTGTGCGAAGGCGTACATAAACGAACGCTGGAGAAGGCAGTTGCTGCCCTGAGGAAGACAAGGCCGCTTGTCGAAACGTTGGCTCCCGCGACATTCCCTGTTTTAAATCGTACCTTGCGATTTGTTCATCGATTCAAGCATCCATCTTCCCCTGAGCTTCTCTTCTAGTACGGCCTGTACAAGGAATAAGAATGGATTCTTAAGACGCATTGTCTCACAGCTTCCGCCGAGCCCACTGAAAGGCAAGACTCAGAGTCCTGCCTTAGAACGTCAAGAGAAGAAAACGAGACCTGTAGTTATCCCGTACACTCACAAAGTCGCTCATAATCTTAAGAAGGTTGCTACAAGGTTCAATGTTCTTGTGGTCTTCTCGGCGCCATGCAAATTGTCCAGCGTTTGTAGGCGAGTAATGAAACCTGGTGATACGAAGCGTTGCTGCGATATTGAGCATGAGCATCCTTTTGGGGAGTGTTGTGTCGGTGTGGTGTATTTGATCCCTTTGAGCTGTGGCAATGTATACATCGGCCAAACAGGCCGATGTATTAATGTTCGGTTACAGGAACATGCGCTGTCCATAAAAAATGGTACGAGCTCGCATCTGCCATTTCATTGTAAATCTTGTGCATGTGTGCCCCTGTTTTCATCTAGGAAAATTTTAAAGCGAAGTGATGACGCAGTTGCAAGAGAACTGGCTGAGGCCTATTTCAGTAAATTGTACAGGAGTGGGTGTGTCAGCGTTCCTTCTATCATCCGGCACAACAGTGAGTTTGTTTTTTTTTTTGCAAGATCGCTTTTGATTTCGGCCGTCTGCGCATGTGCGTAATGCCATACATATTGAGTGTCTTTTCGAAAATAAATCATTTGGTAGTGTGCGCTTGTATAGGTCGCTTCTTCCTGTTTCGTCCTTGTCCCATTTTGCGCCATCGTCTTATATTTTTAACTATGCACCAACTAGCCCAGGAACAAATTTTATTTCTACTAAATGGAATTCGTAATTAAAAAGGCGCTGAGTATATGTCGGGTTTAGTTTAACATATCTGTGTGCTGGAGGATTATCTAAGAGCAGACGCTAACCGCACAGCTGTTCTGTGAATATTTATTTTGCAATTGCGCTGAACAGGAGCTTGCCACCGGCAGTACATGCGAGGTAATATCTGTGGCTATTTATAGCCGACTGTCGTGAGGTGAGTGGTCTATGTGGTGCATTACTTTGATATGCTTGCGTGTGTACATGTGCGATGTTCCTTTGTATTCATGGGAGTCTGTATACGCTATACGCCTAGTGCGCGCCGCCGGCAGCGCTACTGGTGGCGACCTTGCTCATAACGCACGGGAGAGTAAGCAGCCGTCCGCCGTAGTTTTCTGCGTCGTTGTTCGTGTGTCTCCGCTTAGTTCACGTTTACGTAGTGAAATAATCAACGTCCGTCGCATGTGTGGGGTTGGCGAAACTTCAGGGCATGTCGAATAACAATTGCTGTGTGGTGGGGTGCTCAAACACCTACAAAAACTCGCCGGGGACGCGGTTTTACCCATTCCCCGCGAGGCCTCATGAGCAGGAGCGACGGAAACAATGGATCGCCGCCGTTCGTCGGGAAAGGTGAGCCCCTTCGTCATGTTCTGCGTTAATACGTCGCTTCTTGTTATCACGCTTTCGACTTGCCATCTCGTTGTTTGCTGCACTCGATCATGTTGACACGGGCAAGCGACGAAGGTCATCACGGCCTGCCCATATTTTGGTTCGGTTCGACCGCGGTGCAGCATGCGGGCTAAAGGCACTTCGCAGGTTCTGAATGCCGCTTGCCGCTTCTTTACCGTGTTGCGCTAGCTAGGGCGCACAACTGCACGAGTTCATCGTGTTGCGTGTTAAAGCTGCTGAACATCCTTCCAAGCATTTTTGTTTTGTTTTTGTTTTATGCGGCCCGTAAAATCGTCGCGCCAGCAGTTATGTTTTTGGATCTATTTTATGTGTGCTTTCGCGCGTGTTGGACCGTTGCTAATTTCTTCTTGAATAACTGTTGTTGATTTCTTTTTAAATATGAGGTCTTTGCCTCGCCTCGTTTTAATGGGGTTGAATCACGCTGCGTTTTTTCGGAATGATTAGACAAATGCTTCTTTGACAGCTTCATTATTTTCGCTCGCGAATATCTCTGCTGCTGTGGTTGCTTGGAAAATGTCTTAGAAAAGATGTAGACATGCTTTTAGCAGCTGCATATGGTTATGGTACTGTTGTTACATTCTCGCAGAAAAATTCGCCTCATGTTTGAGAAGTCATCACAGCTTCCTACTGTCTGAGCACAGTTACCACATAGAGTGCTATGTTTGTTTCACAGCTGAATACATTTTGCGTGTGCACGCTGTGCTAATTCTAATCATTTGTTAATATATTTTGAGGCGTAGGAGTGCAATGCCTGGTAACGTTCTGTGTGCTTGCATTCGTGCGTGTTATGATGGGCATTCTTGCGTATTGGTTCATTTAGTGCAGATGGCAGTCCGTGGCAGCCTACCAGACACACCAGGATCTGCAGCTGTCACTTTGTAAATGGCGAGAAGTCGAACGATCCGAGAAGCCCTGCCTATCTACCAACCTTGTTTCCAAGTGTGTACAGGTCTACCAACGTTGCTACTGCACACAGGTATGAAAGGTAAATGCTAAGCACAGTACAAAATGTAAGTATAAGGGAATTAAACGTGTTCCTTTGCGTAGCGGAAATCATCCATCACCAGCCTATTTAAGTCCACTGCAGGACATTCTTCTGCAGCTATCCGTATCGTGCACCTTGTGTGTTCCCTCTACACGTCTGCTTCCCTTTTTTCGTTATCCTCTCTCTTTCCCTAATAGACCACCTTTTAGCTGTTCTATGCAATACATCATAACTAGTGGCAATCATAACTAACTACAGAGTCAGCCAAGGAGACTCTTTAAGAGCAGTAACAGATAAACAGAAACGAAAGAGGCATGAAAGCCACAAGTCCTTCACGTTGCAAGCAAGGTACTGTACAGCACAAGTTTTGTTTTGCGTGGACACATGCTTTCTTAGCTGGAGAGAACGTTAAAGATACTTTTGGATTTATACTTGTGGTATTGCTGCATGTGCCATTCAAGGTTATCTGGTTGCTCTAAATTAAGCTTTTCGGACTCTGGCGTCTTTATTCTAATACAGCAGTTATTGTGACATTCTAATAATGGAATTATAAATGGTCTGAACCACTCTTCTTGCCGTCATAAAATTGCTCCCATTAGCAGCTTGTTCTAGCTACATTTCTGGTACATAAATGCCACCTGTTAACACTGCCAATGTACGCATGTTTTTTTAAATGGATAGACTTGTTTATGCCGAGCAAGCACAGTCTCTTTAGTGCTTTGTTCATTTTGCTTAAACAATAATATCATGCAGGCTCCGGTCACGTGAGCAGCACGGACAAGCCACATGGAGCTGTGGGTTGCCAGTACCTGACGACCAAGAATGGGGTGGTGCAACTGCAGTGCACACAAGTGTAGGTATTGTTGAATATGTTGTGCTCCCTTTGTCTGGGCAGATTATGAAGCTTTTTAGGACTTACAACTGTTTGCTATTGTAAAGTGCAATATTCACAACTCGAACAGCTGCACACATGCACAAGAAAGGTTACACAAGCACTCACTACGAACGGTTTATTTCCACCAGCAGAAACCCACCTCTTCACCTCAATGTCCTTATATTCGTTTATAATGAAGAAATTTTTAAGCATTCCTCTAAGGTAACCTTATAAGCTAAGACAGATTTTTGGCAGCTGACCCTGCAACTTAAGTAGGAACAATCTTTAGTGCTGACTAAATCACAGTGGCAGTTGTTCATCCATGGTGTTACCAGGAGCTGAGCATATCTGAATGTGGCTAACAGCAATAACAATGCTTTTGAACACGCCCTACAGCTACCAGTATGTTCAACGTTTTCAGGATTACTCTTACCAAAACAAGAGCTGAAAGCAGCTATACTCTCTGTCTCTGAAAGAAGGTCTGCACCTAAAAGGAAATATCACAGCCTCAGTGTAGATGAAAAATGCACGTGGATATGCAGAAACTCCCCTTGCGTGCCTGTTATAGCCATGCAACACATTTTGTAACAGCCGTCCACAGCAGTAGTTCTAAGGTGTCTACCAACCAGGAAAACCCTCTCATGAAATTTGGTGTTTCAGGAAAGTTCAGGCAAATGTAAAATGTCATATTTCTACTCTACATTTCTTCAGTAGCGCTTGTAGTGTGAGAGGAAAATTGGACAAGTGATGGCTATGCTGCTGTTGCTTTGCATAGTGCAAAAACAAAGTTGAAAGGAGAAACGGCAAGAAGGTAACCCCACTGTGGTTTAAATTTGTGCAGGTAGGAACGCAGACAGACCCTTGCACATGGTTCTCGGAGGTGGATATGCCGAGCCTCTTCTTTTGTTGTTTAAAAGAATGTGAAGCTGAGACGCAGGTAGGATGAGGCTTACTAGAGTGGCTTGTACACATTTGATCTTGCGTGTGCTTGTTTACAGTGAATGAAGCTACGTTTTTTTTAGTCACTTTAGGAGGATGGGCTTTTCAGTGCATTGCTTTCAGTAGTCAGCATGTTACCATGGTGCTAGAACTGCTTAATAAAAGAATAAATGACTACCGTCATAGTCAAACATTACCTTATATCCTGTCGACTGCAGAAGGAATTTTTGCAGTAAGACTACAATCCGTGCCCAGAGATTTTCTCATTTCATCTCAACATGAAATTTTCTGCCTGGCCTGGCTACACTCCATTTTCCTTCAATTTCACTCCATTACTTTAATTTGCCATTGATTGATTGTCTGGAAGTATTACTGTTCCGAGATCCATTTCTTGTCACGTTGATATAATTTGTCCAGACCACGTCTTTCTCAGTCATGCAGCCATGTTGGGGCAAAAATAGTGTATTTAACTTTTGATGCAGCGCGAAACGTAACAGGACACAAGAAGGCACAAGTAAAAAGACAACGCACAGCGCTGTGTGTTGTCTTTTTACTTGTGCCTTCTTGTGTCCTGTTACGTTTCGCACTGCATTAAAGGTGTTCCTCATGAATCACTAAAAAGCCCCCATCGCTACCCTTGTCGAGTATTCTTAAGACTGTTCTGTGTGTTCATTCGCTAACATCTGCTCTAGGTTGTTCTTCCCTGCAAGAAGGAAAGCAAGGATGCATCATGGGGAACATCCTACGACGTCAAGGACGCTGCATGTGATCCTATGAACATTGACCACACGACCTCAAGCCCTGGCTTCTGTGGTTATGCGAGTGTTTCATCCTGCCCCAGTGAAAAAGCTTCAGATATTTTAAAGTGTATTGCTGGGGTTTCACTGAGTGTTTTTACAAAGCTGCTATGTCTTGTAGTTCAGGCGCTCAATGTACAGGGGAATGAGGACACCACCAGTGCTTCAAACAAATTGCTTCTTTTTTTGATGAAGCTAAAACTAAACTTGTCCTACTCGTCCTTGGCAGTGTTTTTTGGGTTGCACAGAACCACATGTTCAAGGCATTTTCTTCTCGTCCTTTCCACTCTCCATGCAAAAATGCGGCCAGTAATTTACTGGCCATCACGGTCAACCACACAGCTGATGATGCCCAACTGCTTCAAGCCCGACTATGTGAACTGCAGTTCAAGCCCGACTATTGACTGCACAGAAGTACCCTGTGCGGCGCCCAGCACTGTCCATGAGAAAGTGCTTATGTATTCTAGCTACAAAGGAACATACACTGTGAAATTCCTTGTAGGAATAACTCCAAGTGGCATTATAAGCTATATATCAAGACCTTATGGGGGCCGTGCCACCGACTCTTTTATCACATCTGACTGTGGCATATTGCACATGCTTGAGCCAGGGGACCTTGTGCTCGCTGACAAGGGCTTTCCTCAAATCAGGAGCGCTCTTGTGGAGCGAGGAGTTCAATTTCAGATGCCAATCTTTGCACGACCAAATGAGCCTTTTACACGTGAGGAGGTTTTCAGCACCTACAAGATTGCAAGTGCAAGGATACATGTTGAGCGGTGCATATAGCGCATGAAGCTTTTCAGAATATTGTCAGAAAGACTGTCTGCTGATCTGCTTCCTCACATTGGCAAAATCGTTGACATGTGTGCAGTGCTGGCAAATTTGCAGGCTCCAATTATTAAGGACAAAGATTAGTGGGCATGCAAGGAAATCATAGCATGGCATCCATAATACTAGTGCCTTGTACATATCCATTCCGCCAGAAAAAGAAAGGTACTTTCGGCCCATAATTGTAAATGCTCTCTTAATCAGTGCTACATCTTAACTCCACAGAGGGAAAGAAACACTCCACCGCGCCTCGAAGTTCCCTAAATTTCAGTTTCAAAGAGGATTTTCTTTGCTAGGAGGGGCATTTCAATTCAAGGATGATTTGTGAATACTGGCCTTAATCTTATGTCATACTTTTTTATGCGGGCCTTAGTCTTATGTGTGCACATTTGGAAAACTAAGCTGTAGTACTACCGTGGATTGCTGCACGTTTACCACTGGTGCATGAAGCCGCAAGCTATAACATGCTTCTTTATCCTAATTATTCAGTGTTTGTGAGCACGTTTATCGTGCAAAATACGTGGTCACCAGGTTGAAGTGATTCATTATGTAGAGTATGTGCATGAAACTAGTTTGTAGCATTTGTGTTCGAGCGTGCTTGGCTATTCACCTTGTGCATTTTTGTAAGTTGTATCACTTCTGGCCCACACTGAGTTGGCATTGTTTTTGCAATATTTTAGTAACAGATTTAACGAACTCTGTAAATGTTTGTGAAGACCATTTGTAATGTATGCAGATGTGCAACAACTCTGAACTTCATTTGTTTCATCTTCTCACTACGCTGCCTTGTTCATGGTTGTGCATGTGGTAGTGCACATAAATGTGCATGCATTTATACAACTTAGCAAGTTATGTCAATGGAACACAATTTATTATAATTTTCACATCAATGTAGAAGTCGACCAACCAGTAATGTGACAAAGTTTGAAGTGCAGTAAGTGAAAAAAATAAATTTGTTTTGATCTGAAAGGTGCGTAATGATTTTTGATAGAGCTGTGCCTAGTTTCTCTAAAGTTTCTCATTTTTCCTGCTTGAGTGTTTACTCACATTTTGTACGCTTTGTGTTGCCCTTGCAGATGCCACTTCTTATTTTGTAGTAGAAATTGGCATCGTCCACCTATGTGTACCCATGTACACGGATAGGCTTCAGTGACACAGAAATGTGAAAATATGACACAAAACGGCGCACAACCTTTTTGCAAACTGTAATGCATCTGTAATGATAAGCAATGTAGTAGCTTTATTGTGCTGGAAGAAAGCAAGGACTCGCTTGCCCTTAACACTGAGAAAAATGAAACAATGTCGCGCCACAAGCTATGAACGCAGAAAAGCATTTGGGCTTCACCACAACATGGCAAACACATGCTCCACATGGTTTTGAGACTAAAGCAGGGTATATAAGTGGTTTCCTCAGCCTTCACTTTTCGTGTGGTTACCACCCAGGACATGCCTTCTTACATGTTGTTTCGAACACTCAAGTTTGATGTATAATAGTACTGCATCAAAAAGCATGACATTTAAGTGTATTGAATGCAGAGTTCATCAATAGAGAGGGAACAACTTACTGGTGTCAACTGCTGTAGCTGCTACAGCACCTGTCTGTTGGGAAATTTTTGCCATCAAATATTCACAAAAAAGAGCTGAAAGTCTATGATGTTGCCAGGGGAAGGCTAAGGAGCAGCTTGAATACAGAGATACCTAAGAATTTACCATGTGAAATTGTACGTAAGAGTTAAGTACAGTAGCAGTTAAGTAGCTGACTCCAGTAAGTCGTTCCCTTTCATTCTTTTGACAGCTCCAACGAATTGGATGCCTACATATGACGTTCCTTTTTAATGCAGCGGCATTATACAGATCACACTTGGCCTTTGACGATGTAAATGTAAAGGTTTGTCCTCAGCTGGAAAGGACTTGTATGGATGAACTGACACAATTTACACTTTGGTGTTTAAAGCACCTGGAACTGTATGATCTACCTTTTGTATGTGTGAAAATTTAACTGGAAGTTTTCACCATCCTTTGAGTTAACACTGGTCAAAAGTGCTCAAAGTAGAATTGCTCAAGTCGGGGGATGGCCTGTGCAATAAAGTTGTTGTCAAGTGGCACTTCAATGCAGATCTGTTGGGCCCGTGAATAGACATAGAAAAAGCACTTGTTGAGGCCAAGAACGTATAGTGATGTCTGCACTTGCGTGTAGTACTTGTGCGATGACTTTAGTTCTACACGCCCATTCCGGAACACCAAATATAAAACATTTGACACGGCTGCGTTGCTGTCAACAATTGCTTTGTCCTTGCACGAATAGGGACACTTCACTTCCAGTAGTGACAATGTGGAGCCTTGCAAAACTACTGCGTCTGGTGTGCAACAAAGCCATGGCTGCTCCAGCATTATATGAAGCCCACATTTCCTAATTTCAGCCCCCGTGCTCTTTGCAAAACAAGAAATGGCTTCGTCTTCAAGGGCTATTCCATAAGCTGTCGCTTGTGAGTAAAATGATTTGACAGAAAGGAAGCTTTCCGTCAGTACATTAGGTGCTTTCCTGGAATGCAAAATGTCGTGAGGCCGGCTACTTGCTGATATGCGGCTGGCTCTCATTTCTTTCCAGTGCACCATGTCTCGACCTGGGTCCCGTGTTTTCTTTTCTGTGTCTGCTATTTCTTCGGCAGTCATCACAATGTTTGCCATGTAACAGCACATCTCCTCGTCTGTGTTGTGCTGTGTGCCATTTCCACGGTGCAGTTCAGAAGAACGGAAATGCCCCTTTACAATCTGTTCCTCATGTACCACAACTTCTTGTTCAGCATGTTTAGGAATTGTCACTGATAGCTCATGTTTTATGGCTGTTACAAGCGAGCAGTTGTGGTCCCACAAACCATCAAGTAGTTCAGCTAACACAGTTGCATCCTGACTAGGTGGCACATCTGGTGGCAGTTGCACAACATCTTCCACTGCCTTGCCGAGGAAGCCATCCAAACACGATCCCTTCTTGTACGTTCCAAGTGCGCGCACAGAAGGCTTGCCCCAGAGCCTTGGTCCAGTTGTGCGTGATCTGTTTTCTTCGTTGTTGACGTAATGGACAACGGCAGCAATGTGCTTGCACCGTCCGCCTTTACCTGCCTTGCAGGTGCAGAGTGCATCTTGCAGCAAAAAGTCAGGTACTGATGCCTGCCAAGAAAGCAAAAATTTTTTAGGGTAACCAAGGCAGTTATATTATTTCCTTCCACATGCTAGCTGTTTTGTACGACTGCCATCGCACTTAGCCCGAACACAACTTAAGCTTAATTTGAGTCATGCTATCAGATTTCTGGTAATAGTTGCACACATATGCTTCTTCGCCCTTCACCTGTTTTATAATTTATTTATTTATTTATTTATTTATTTATTTCAGACATACTGCCAATCCCAACGGGGATTTTTGCAGGAAGGGCATACACATAAGAATATACAAGTGTGTACATTTCAGAGATAATAATTTGAAACAATTATAACAAGTTATACGTAAAGTCATTTAACAAGCACACATGGTAGACATAAAGAATGCGTTTATACAGTTACAAGAAACGCGTCATGGGGAAAAAAAACAAAAAACAATAATGATAACAGTAGTTTATACCTAAAAGAAAGAAAAAGGAAAAAAACCATGTAATGCGTACATATGTCGTTAAAGGATGAAAATAATGTCATTACACAAAGCAAAAACGGCAAAGTTAGTACTATACAAACAATTCAATATTGGGAAACAGATAGGTGTTTTTCAAGAAGTGACAGGAAGTTATTTTCGTTTTTACAGGTAGTTATGTGTGTAGGCAGACTATTCCACACCCTAATGGCTCGTGGAAAAAAAGAGAATTTAACAGTCAGTTTTGTATCGGTATTCCTGAAGAAATTGGGGGTGCTTATGGCGCGAGGGTCTAGTTTTTGGGTAGAATAGGTATTTGTTTCTATCAATGCGAAGCATATTGTGAAAAAGTTGAAACAGCATTTTCTGGCGAGCAAGTTCGGCACGGTTACGGAGGCTCGGTATTCCTGCTTCTAGCATTAATTCGGAGGGGGAGTCAGATGTGCGGTATTTATTAAAGATAAACCTGACGGCTTTCCTCTGCACGTTTTCTAGTTTATTTATTAAGTTTTTTGTGGATGGGAACCAGACGACGTTTGCGTACTAAAGTACTGGTCTGACGAATGTGTTGTAGGCAAGTAGCTTCGTTGAATGCGGTGCTGAAGGGAGGCGCCTTTTCAGAAAAAAAAAGCCTTTTTATTGCAGATGACGTTACGTGGTTTATGTGTGCCTCCCATCTGAGGTCATCAGATATGATTAGTCCTAGATACCTGTGTTCCTTAACTGGAGTTAGTTGAGTGTTTCCGATGGTGTAGGAAAATTCAGATGTAATGTTTTTTCTGGTTATTCTAAGTAAAGCCGATTTACCTAAATTTAATGACATCTGCCACTGTGCACACCATTGACATACGGACTTTAGATCGTTTTCGAGGACTTGGTGGTCATTGCGACAATTAATTTCTTTGTATACTATACAGTCATCGGCAAAAAGCCTTATGTTAGTCTTGATAGATGCAGGTAGATCATTTATAAAAATGAGGAATAAAATGCGAGCCAGAACACTGCCCTGAGGTACACCTGACGTAACTTGGGTTATTTCAGATTTTTGGTGATTAATTTCGACAAACTGTGCTCTGTTTGATAGGTAAGCGCTAATCCAGTCGCTAACTGGCCCTTTACCTAATACTGCTTCGATTTTTATGATTAGTTCTTTATGTGACACCCGATCGAATGCTTTGGAGAAGTCAAGTAGTATAAGATCTATCTGTTTTTGATTGTCAATTGCTTGTGATATTTCGTGTACTAATTCGGTTAATTGGGTCACTGTAGAAAGGCCTTTGCGAAACCATGCTGGAGTGGTGATAGGATGAGTTTTTCTTCGAGATACGTAGTAATGTCTTTAAGGATGATGTGTTCAAGCAACTTGCATGTTGTACTGGTTAATGAAATAGGACGGAAATTAGAAGCATCAGTTTTGTTACCTCCTTTATGAATTGGTATTACCTTAGCCATTTCCATTCGCTTGGTAGAGAGCACGTTGTTAATGATTTGTTAAATATTAGGAATAAATATTTGCCATCCATTCCGCATACCGACCTTAAAATTCGTTAGGTATGTCATCAGGTCCGGCTTTCTTTTTGCAGTCTAATTTTAAGAGCAAATTAAATATTCCTGCCTCATTTAAGCATATATCTATCTATCCAGAGAATGAGGGAGTCGCGCTCGCGCGCTAGCTATCTCAGCCATGCCATCGCCGCGCTGCCGCGCGCTTCGGCCCGCGGCCCGTCTCGGGACAGGACAGCACGAACCGTCGCACGCGGCGAAGGAGAACATTAGGCGCAACTCTCCCAGCATGGTAATTTAATAAACATACGTTAAAACAAAACAAATAATACAAGGCCGAATAAGTCGAATTAAACACAAAGGACAACAACGATAACGATTAAAACACGCGAATGCACATGAACACAAACAAAGGACAATAACACTGAACAACACGCGAACACAGAATAACACTCAAAAATAACCATGCAAGGAAGGAGAGCCTAACCCCGGCTAGCGCACCCGCGACCGCGAGCCCTCAGAAAAGGAAAATAGAAGAAGAACATACAGACAGGAGCGTCGGTCGCAGGTCGCCGCCGTGGTCGCTGGGTGCGCTAGCCGGGGTTAGGCTCTCCTTCCTTGCATGGTTATTTTGAGTGTTATTCTGTGTTCGCGTGTTGTTCAGTGTTATTGTCCTTTGTTTGTGTTCGTGTGCGTTCGCGTGTTTTAATCGTTATCGTTGTTGTCCTTTGTGTTAATTCGACTTATCGGCCTTGTATTATTTGTTTTGTTTAAACGTATGTTTATTAAATTACCATGCTGGGAGAGTTGCGCCTAATGTTCTCCTTCGCCGCGTGCGACGGTTCGTGCTGTCCTGTCCCGAGACGGGCCGCGGGCCGAAGCGCGCGGCAGCGCGGCGATGGCATGGCTGAGATAGCTAGCGCGCGAGCGCGACTGCCTCATTCTCTGCTCGTTGAGTGCTCGAACCCACTGCAAGGGGTTGCTAGCGGCGATGCCGCTGCTAGCAGAGTTATTAGTAGAAGTTAACCCCTACATTTTGGCGCCCAACGTGGGGCGCCAAATATAGGGGTCTCTCTTAACCTTTATAAGGTTGCCATGGGTGCTAGCGTGGCAGTCACTCGCAAGCACAAACGCAGCAGCCCTAACAATTAGAGCTGTGGGCCCCTATCCCGCGGTTCGCGTTAGATCGCAACCACGGCGGGTTCAGGCCAGGGGGACAGAGACAAGCCTTTGAAATGAAGGTGTTTATTCACCTTAGTTCTTACGCCACCAACACAACAAGTATAAATATGCAAGTGCCTCAGCGCGCAGGAGTATATTCCTTACGGCTGGGGCAAAAACAACAATACTAGAAAAAGCGCACGACGAAAAGGGGCTGATAGTGACTCAGCTCGCTCGTGTGGCTTTTGCGCTCCGACCAAGAATGAAGATCACTCCGGAAGGAAGGGCAGGCGCTTGGTGACGGCGGCGGGCGGCGAACTCGCGTACCAGGAGGGGATCCGGTCAATCCCGATGCCTCCGGACGAAAGAGAACCAGACCCTTGCAGAAAGCGGCGCGCTTTCGCGAGGTTGAGCGAGGAGGCCTCTCACCGAACTTGGGAAAGGGAAAATGAGTAGAAAGGAGGAAGCGGGCAGAGTGAATATGGCATGGGATCCTATCATCATTAGTGAAAATAGACTTAAAGTAATTGTTCATTAAGTTCGCTCTTTCTTTACTTTCTTCTTGTGACATAGTGTCAGAATTTTGGCTTTTAGGGCTAAGATAATTCCAAAATTTCTGTGGTGAATTTTTTAGAAAGTTAGTTAGCGTATTAGAGAGGTAGAAGGATTTTGCGGTCTTTATTTTTGATTTCATAGAAGTGATTGCTGAAGTGAGGGATATGCGAGTTTCGCCGTTTGGTCTCTTTTTAACAATTTTCTGAGTCGTTTTACTTTGCGTTTGGCGTGTATAATTTACCGGTTTATCCAAGGGTTGTGCCTTTTTGTTCGTTTTATTTTGCTAGGGATGTAACTTTCAATACAAAAGAATATAATAGTTTTAAATCTATGCCATAGCAATTCTACGTTTAGTCCAGGATTATTAGCAAGTTCTTCAAAAGGACAATATTCACAGGAAAGATAAGCGACTACGCTAGAATCATCGGCGTTCTTAAAATCAAGATAAGTGACAGTCGACTTAGAAGGTATTGTGAGGCCATGAACAGTGATCGAACAGGCCACTACGTGGTGGTCTGATATACCGTCGAGTAGTTGAACTTCGACTTTATCTGAAGGAAAATGATCGGTCAAGAAAACTAGGTCGAGTATGTTTGCAGAATTTCCTTGTACACGAGTAGGTTGTTTCACAATTTGATAGATGTTTATGCTTAACATAATGTCAAAAATTATATCAGAGGAGGCGGAGTGATGTTGCAACGTGTCCCAGTTGATATCTGGGAGATTAAAATCGCCTAGCAGTATTAGTCTGCTTCCAATGACGTATCGACAAAGGTAGGTGTGCAAGGATGTTAAAACTTCGCTGTTTGATGAAGGACTTCGATACACGCAGCCGACAACGACATGGCAGGAGACAAGTGTATTTTGCAAAAGATAGCTTCAACGCCTTCAACGTCCGGAAGGGGCGTGAAAGGAATATTTTTGTTATTAAGATAGCAACGCCTCCTCCTCGTGTTTTTCTATCTTTGCGCAGGATTGCGTAGTTGGGCGGTGTTATCTCGAATCCTTAACATCATCCGTTAGCCATGTTTCTGTTAAGGCGACAAAGTCTGGTTCAAACTGAGTAAAAACGATTCCAGCCAGTTTAGTTTTTGCTGGATGCTGCGAGCATTTATGTTAGCAAATTTTATTTCATGCGCGGAGGGTTGTTGCGTGGACGCAAGGTCCGCATTTCTGCTTCGGCGTTTTTTGATGGGAACTGCGGAAAGCCGGTCGAATGCAATTAGATTCCTCATCCCAGCTAAATAGATCATTGTTAATTTTAGTTTGTCATATACCAGAGAAACCTTATCGCCGGTTGCTCTTTTTACTTTAGCTGCTTTCCATAGGTTCCTTCTGATTTCGCGAACCCGAGGCGAAAAGTCTTCTCCAATTGCAAAGGATGATCCCTTTAGTTTGGAGCAATTTTGCAGTATTTTATTTTTGTCACGGAAATCTAGGAGTTTCAGTATCACAGGCCGCATTTTGTTTGTGGCTGGTTTACCTAATCTGTGAATTCGTTCTATGGCTACCGGTTCAAGCTTAAGAACATCACTTATTATGTTTTATTGATTTCAACATCAAGATCTTTTTCGTTCCCCTTGTTCTCTGGAATTCCGTAGACGATTAGGTTAGACCGTCTAGAGCGGTTATCTAACTCGTCGAGCTTTCGTTCCATAGCTGTGACGGATTCTTGCAGTCTACCGAAAAGGTTCATACAAGAGGCGAGTTTTCCTTCAATGGCTGTCACTTGGTCTAGTTTATTTTCGATGGAAGCGAGTCGGGTATTTTTATTTCTGTAACGTCGTCCGCGAGCTGTTGGATTTGTTTCGAAAGGTGGGATAAGTCAGGTCCGGGGTTAGTTTCCACATCACCACAACGCAATAACAACTTCGATAGGTAAGACGACACTTCACTGATCATTTCACACGGTAGCCATGGGCACGGCAACAGGATCAAGCAAGGGTTGTTTGAGCGGATACATGTGCCGTAGCGTTTGCTTACCTGTACGATGAAGACAAACGGATTAGTATGCTTCATGTCAGCCCAGTTGCCGTGCCCTATGGCTCGTGGAAGGTTGCGTCCGCTTTTTAAGCTCCACAGGAGAGTATCCTGCAGCGCCGCCAGCGATCCGCTGAAGTGGCCAGCTACCGTGCTGATTGTAGACGATGTAGGTTTAAAGATCCAATTTTCTTTGGTGTCGGTTCGCATCTGCGCAGTCGATGTTCCAGTCGCTAGGTTGGTCGTCGGTTGGATGGCATAGGTTGAGGCTTGTTGGCCTGGATCATCGTAGTCTACTGGTATCAGCAGCAGGGTGACGACGATCTGTACGATGAAGACAAACGGATTAGTATGCTTCATGTCAGCCCAGTTGCCGTGCCCTATACAATGGTTCGAAAAATTACACACTAAACTCGACATGTGCTCGGCTTAATAAGATGATGGGCGTACATGCCCCCCCCCCCCCCCCTCCCTTAAAATAAATTTAAAAAGAACATTAAAAGCATACAGCGCAATTGTGACCTATGCAAGACAAAAATAGTTTTGGTGCATGTTAAGCGTAAGACAATAAAATCGTTATCACGGATGGCTGAGAAAATGCTCGCCCGCAAAACACTGCTACCGTGCCCTCGATGCAATGTAGCAAAACCTACACAGGCAAGTAGAGCTCTAAAACAATAAGAGACATTGCAGGCCTTTACGTAAGATGCATCTATGACGAAATTCTGGGTACCGACTGGACGAAGGAATCCAGTACCTATGTAAAGTGTATTAATCATTGCTACGTGCATCTCGACGACGGAAGAAATCCCGGCCTTGCTGCCAGCGCCGGTTTGCTGCCAGGCCGGCGCTGCTCCGCCTTCAAAATATATCGTGTGGGTTCTCTCCTCCATAGCGTTAACAGGAAAGAAAATACTCATACTACAGCTTTGTACGTTTTCAAGCATGTCACTAAGAGAATTTCAAGTCGCGAAAACTTTGTGCGGATAGGGCAGTTCGACGAGCGCAGCAGAATTGCAACGGCGGTGCAACGCTAACTCGCCCCCTTGATTTACCCGTACGTTTGGCGATTTCCTAGACGAGGCTACGTATCTCCATCAACAATTTTGCAACTGCTCTTATTGAAGCGACTTCTATGGCACTTATTCGGCGATGTCACGTGTAATCAGCGGTAGCAAAATCGCTACAGTATGTACCGGCATCGCTCCGTGCGGAGTTGAGATATCAGTCTGCCCAAACGACGTGTGTATATTATTAAGACACAAAGACAGCAATGTGGCAAGGATGGAATTTTAAAAACAACAAAAAACGACTGAGACATCGCATTAGTCAACAAAACAAAGCGGCTACTTACCACGAGCTCGACTTCGTAACTGGGCTTTGTTACGCTGGTCTGCGGGACGCACTTGGCACGAATGCGGACTGGATTGTCCCAAATTCCTTTAACGTCATGCACATGGCCACTTTCATAGAGGCCCGCGCCTTTCCTGCAGCTGTCACCGCAGAAGTAGCTGTCTTGCACCCGAACGAAGGGGAAATCGCAACCGCGAACTTCAGCCATCCCTGCTCGCAAAGCGCTGTCGGCTGCTACGGTCTCCCGTGGCTACAGTCGACGGCTCCCGCTAGGTGGCCATCAGTGGCGCCTCTATAGGCGGCGCACGACGCGTATATTAAGTGCTGATAAAGTGCGTATGTGTGTTATAAATCGAGGAAAAATGTGATCGCAAAGAACAACCTCCATTTTTCTTTTTTCCGGTTGGTTGGAACTGGTTCAACAGTTAGTCTGCCTGGAATGCTCTACCGAGGGCAACTTTAAACATCGAGTGGGAACTGCAAGAGACTAAAACTTGAACTGTTGCCTTTAGTCTCGCATTTGCTCCAAAATTGGTTCAAGATCTGTGGCAGCCCACTTAGTCCCCGAAACCACGAACAGCATGTGCCCTTTTCGTCCATTTGGTTTAGAGTTGTCTGTGAGAGAAGATGCTTAATGACACATTCGAGTATCTCTGCTGTTGATGGGGAACAGCAGGGGATAGGTACTTGAGGGACAGGAAAGTTTATCTCTTCAGGCTCGTTCAGGACAATGCTCAACGTCTCCGTGCGTTCGATAAACGGCTTCATTAGACTGCAGTGATATATGTGACATCGTTGCGTTTACCAGGTGTCGTTGCCAAGTAAATGGTGTCGCAGAGCTTTTGTTTAATCGTGACCGGCCATTCCATGCTACTTCCAGGTTTATTAGATGCGAAGAGCTCTTTGACTAGCTGTGTAACGCTGTCCGTCCGTGTGTCTCCGCGCCAAC
>JABSTT010002140.1:0-75271 GCA_013339685.2 Hyalomma asiaticum | reverse complement strand
CCATATATCCCGAACCCTCGTAGGTGCTTCAGCTGTCAAACGTATGGGCACGGTTTGCAGAGCTGCCGTGGGCACATCACATGTGCGAAATTCTGGCCAGGGCCACCCTGCGGATGACTGTGCGAATGCACCCCATTGTGCAAACTGTGAAGGTGACCATGCAGCGTATTCAAGGTCATGTGAATTCTGGAAAAGAGAAATCATAACATTGAAAATCCAAGAAAACATTTCAAAGAGGCCCGTAAAAGGTGCTCACCATTTCATAACACTCCTTATGGTAATTCGGCACGTCGGGCGTCAGCGTCGCGAAGGTCACCGCCACATTCCCAGCCCGGGCGCAACGCGCTGACGTATGTGGCTCCTGTCCCCAGGGTGGAAGTAGCCCAGGCTACTCCACTCAACCAGCAAACACGACCGGTTGCCTTAGGGCTTCCGGTCGTGTTTGCTGGTTGGGTGGGAGTAGCCTGGCTTCCCTTAGGGCTTTCTTTGGCAGGAGACTGCTCTACGCTAAGCGGAAATGCAGCACTGCCCAAAGCTCCCAAGGTGGGTACAACCCAGGCTGCCTCACCCCCTCAGGCGCTGGCAAGAGCCAGCGCAGCTCGAGCCCGAAGGCAGTTCCATCGACCTCCGGGATGGTGGGAGGAAAGGTCTTGTTGTCCGGGCCGAGACTGCATCGCGAACCTTCTCGCTCTCTGGAGCATGTGTGTGGATCTTCGCCAGAGGATATGGACACACTACCGATCATCACGGTGCAACCAGCGCCTAAGGGGCGGTGGGACCCTCCCGACCGCTCCAAAAAAGACAAAAAAACCCATTACAGGGCCTGGAAAGGGCTCTGTAAACTAAGGCTGCACCACTTTCTTGTACACACCACATCAATTCAAACTCACTATGGATACCGAAATTATACAATGGAACGTCAGGGGCCCGTTTAGGAACCTCGATGACGTTCAAGAACTGCTACACGAACACAATCCAAAAGTGCTGTGTGTACAAGAAACACACCTGTAATGCAAAACACACAGACTTTCTCCGGCAATATGTCACATTCCGGAAAGATTGCGGTCACGGTTTCGCGTCATCGGGTGGTGTTGCCATCATAGTGGCCCGAAGTGTAGCATGTCAGCGAGTACAACTACAAACTCTCCTTGAAGCAATGGCTATTAGAGCTGTACTGTTTAACGAGCTCATTACTATTTGCTCCCTTTATGTACCTCCAAATTATCCTCTAGATAAACACGAATTTCAGTCTCTCATAGATGAACTGCCAGAACCTTACGTCCTTCTTGGTGATCTTAATGCACGCAACTGCTTGTGGGGCAATTCTCGTATCGATGCACGAGGTAGCCTTATTGAAGAATTTCTTTTCTCTTCGGGTACCTGTCTACTAAATAAAAAGGAACCTACATACTACAGTCTTGCAAATCAAACCTATTCTTCTATAGACCTTAGTATAGTGTCGCTGTCCATATTTACTGAACTCGCATGGGAAGTGATTAAAAACCCTTACGGTAGCGACCATTTCCCTATAGTACTAAGGAGCCCTAAACAACACGAGCCTCCGCCACAAGCTACACGATGGAGGATTGATGCAGCCAACTGGGACAAATTTCGCACACTCACTCTTAGGATCTCATGGGCTGACATGTGTTCGTTAGAAATAGTTGCTTGCGTTCAATATTTTACTGTTTCTCTTATCGATTCAGCATCTCAATCTATTCTTCAAACAGGACTTTCAAGCAAATGCCGTGTTCCGTGGTGGAGTGAGGAGTTTCGTAATGCGCGTAGGAGGCAGAATAAAGAGTCGAGGTTGCTCCGAAACTGTCCTAGAGCTGAAAATCTTGTGAATTTCAAGAAAGTCAAATCTCAAGGCAGGAGGACCTGTCGACAAGCCAGAAGGGAGAGTTGGCAAACGTTTTTATCAAACATCAATTCCTATACAGATGAGGCGAAAGTGTGGAATAGAATTAACAAGGTAATAGGGCGACGATAAACACATTCACTGCCCTTGGTAAACATCGGGGGTGACAGCTTAATAGACCAGGCAAACTGCCTGGGTGGACACTTCGAGCAAATATCGGGGGTGACAGCTTAATAGACCAGGCAAACTGCCTGGGTGCACACTTCGAGCACGTATCGTGTGGATCACACTGTATCGAAACGTTCAAACGATGCAAAGCAGCAGTAGAAGGGAAGAAACTGGAACAAAAATGTGTGAAACACCAAGCATACAATGAGCCATTCAGTTTAGCTGAGCTACAGGCAGCACTAAGCTGCTGCAATGAATCTGCCCCCGGTGGCAACCAGGTCACATATGAAATGTTAAAGCAGATTCCGTCTCGGGCAACGCAAACTCCTCGCCCTGTACAATGCTACATGGACGTCAGGGCGAATGCCACCCACCTGGAAAGAAGCCATTGTCATACCTATTCTCAAACAGGGCAAGGACCCGTCTTCTGCTCCTAGTTAAAGGCCCATAGCATTGACAAGTTGCCTCTTTAAAGTCTCTGAAAAAATGGTCAACCGGCAATTGCTGTATTTTCTCGAGTCAGACAAGCTACTTGATCGATACCAGTGTGGGTTTCGAGAGAGTCGATCAAGCACTGATCATTTAATCGTATAGAGGCAGATTCGTGAAGCCTTCGTCCTTAAACAGTTCTTACTGTTTTTCTCGATATGGAAAAGGCGTACGATACTATGTGGCGTTTTGGAATACTCTGGGATCTGTCACACTTTGGAGTCTGTGATCCAAACTAGAAGAGAAGCTCAGGAGAAGATGGATGCTTGAATCGATGAACAAATTGCAAGATACGATTTAGAACAGGGAATGTCGCAGGAGCCAACGTTTCGACAAGCGGACTTGTCTTCGTCAGGGTGGCCCTGACAAGACAAGTCCGCTTGTCGAAACGTTGGCTCCTGCGACATTCCCTGTTCTAAACCGTATCTTGCGATTTATTCATCGATTTGGAGTCTGTGGTAATATGTTGCATCTCATCGAGAGTTATCCGTCCAATCGCATGATCCGTGTTCGTGTTGGCAATGTTTTATCACGAACGTTTGTAGAGGAAACAAGAGTGCCGCAAGGTGTGGCACTCAGTTGCACTCTATTATAAAAATGAATTCCTTGTATCTGCACATCCCGCATAACATGTTTTATTCAACGTATGTCGACAATGTGCAGATAGGCTTTAAATCGTCCAACCTTGCAATATGCAAACGTCATGTTCAGCTCGGTCTGAATAAGGTGTCTAAGTGAGCAGACATAACGGATTCACCCTAAATCCACAGAAAAGTGCCTGTGTCCTGTTTTCTGGAAAGAAAGGTTTACACCCCAATCCCAGCAGTGTGTTGAAGTGTGAGCGCCTACCTGTAAAAATGGAGCACAAATTCTTAGGCGTAGTCCTAGACGCAAAATTGACATTTGTGTCACATTTGAAGTATTTAAAAATTAAATGCATAAAAGCAGTGAACCTCGTGAAAGTCCTCTCCCGCACCACGTGGGGTAGTGATACAAAGTGTCTATTGAATTTATATAAGCCTTATACGATCACACCTGGACTATGGTGTCATAGTTTATTGCTCTGCAGCACCAAGCGCATTGATGATGTTGGACCCTATCCACAACCTGGGCATCCGTCTTTCTGCGGGTGCCTTCAGAACAAGCCCTGTAGAAAGTCTCTTGTTGAATCAAATGAGTGTTCGCTCCATCTTCAGAGAACATACTTATCCTTTGTGTATTTCCTTAAAGTAAATGCAAACAGAGCACACCCTGCATTCACAACAATAAATGATCTGTCCAGCGTCCAAATATTTCAGAACCGGTCTGCTTTGAGAGAGCCCTACTCTTTGCGAGTGAGGGCTTTTGCTGAAGAATTGGATGTGGCTCTTCACGAACACGATTTGATGCCTTCTGTTCAACTTCCGCCGTGGCAGTGGTAGCTGATCGATTGTGACCTGTCTTTTGTAGATGTCACAAAAGATGTACCAGCCCCACATGTCCGCATGCACTTCTTAGAACTGCAGCACAAATACCATTGTCCTCAGTTCTTTGCGGATGCATTGAATACTCAGGCTGGGGCCTTTTATGCAGTAGTCAGTCCATGCTTTTCCGATTCCGGCGCTTTGCACCCCAACATGAGTGTCTTTACCGTGGAAGCTTATGCAGTCCTTACAGCAGTTAAACACATTACACTGTGAAATATAGCAAAGGCAGTTATATACACGGATTCGTTAAGTCTAGTCATCATCATCATCAGCCCGTTTAGGTCCACTGCAGGACGAAGGCCTCTCCCAACGATTTCCAATCCACCCTATCCTAGTAGTAAAAGCTGTCAAAACTCTCAAGAGGTACAGAAATCCTGTAATTATTCCCCTTTATACAGCTCTGTGTACCGCCTATGCATCCAGGCGGCACGTCGTGCTGTGCTGGGTGCCAGGGCACCGCAATATTGAAGGGAACGAGTTAGCCGACCGGCTTGCCACATCTGTAGAGACCACCGCTTCCTGCATATCTGTAGGTGTTCCTGTAATGGACCTGAAGCCCTTCCTGAGGAACAGGCTCAGGGCCTACTAATAGCAGCTATGGGATAAGGAAACTCAAAATAAACTCCATGTTATCAAACCTTATCTCAGTAATTGGCCCCTAGTATCAAAGCTACGCCGTACACAGGTAACACTCTGCAGACTAAGGATTGGACACACATACAGCACACACACATACAGTCAAGGACCGATTTTCCGGACCCCCAATTTTTCAGACATGCCCGATATTGCGGACGTCTTCACAGCACCGCCACAAGCCCCATTGAATCAATGTACAGTAAACTCCCTTTAAGATGAACTCGAGGGGACCATGAAAATTTGTTCGTCTTATCAGAAGTGCTTCCAAGAATGGATTGGCCACTTGCCCAGGTGGATGCAAACATCTTACTTCAGAAAGTAAATCAAGCAACTTGAAAATTGTCTTCAAGCACTGGCAAGCAGCCATAAATAACATTTCAACTAATGATTTTAAGTATCCTCCAGTATATCCATGCTGCTAGAAAGGTTGTTTATTAGAGAACTTAAGCAGGCACACGCTACGTCCCATATTCTTCCAAAGCACTTCTTCAATGAGCATGTCAGTTGTGTTGCCAGTCAACGTGTTAAGCGTTGTGGCGCATCCTTGAGGATACTCACATATGCATTCTTGTCCACCAGGACTCTTTTACTGCCCAGACTAGAAGCTCTGTATTTTTATTGCTGGCAGCCCAGTGGGTTTGCTTACTTAGTCTTTGGTTCTTTTGTACTCTCCTTGGTGGGGAGAGAACAAAAGAACACAGGTATCCAGCCCTTGGGGCCCCCTCCAATAAACTAGGGGCAGCTGTCCACAGCACTGGGAAAGTTCTTCTTAACAGAAGGTTACCTGTGAGGGGATTTGTCTTAAGAGGATTTCTTTCACATTGAGTCTATGGGAAACCAAACAAACATACCCATTTTGTTCGTTATATCCGAGAATTCGTTATAACCGAGTTCGTTTTAACGGGAGTTCACAGTATAAGGAAGTCCGAAGTTTCGGACGCTCGAACCCTCTGCTGTCCAATTTTTCGGACCTTTTGACGCGACGAAAGGTCCGAAGTCGTCAAAACTGCGTACGCTCAAATCTCGCTTCGAAGAAACTGACGGGACGCGCGAAAAATTCGTGGCCGCGGAACTTCGTTGCAGCGAAATTTTGTCTAGAATAGCAGACAAGTGCGGAAAGTATGATTATTATATGACTTTACCTCTTGTTCCCCGCAAGCACACGCTTTGTTTATTGGCATCGAACTCTCGCTAATTTGGACTTGGCCGCACAATGAGCTGTTCGAATGCACGACCCTCGGAGCCTCCTGAGTGCAGAGCGCTGCGGCTGCGCGTCGCATCGCGTGAGCCGGAGGCCAACCGAAAACGGCGTGCCAAAGTCCGCCCCGCCGTAGTGATAGCGATCGACAAAAAGCTATAACACTTTGTGCCTTTCTATGGCTCTATTGCCTTTGAACTACCGCTGTTGGCCGTGTAGTTTGGGAGGTACATAGGTGCTATCGATGATCGCGATGAGAGCGAGAGTGTCTGCATTGGACAGCAACCCATAGTTCTGTTTTTGCGTACGTCAGCCTTCATGAACTGTGTTACCGCTATCCGTGATAGGGACTAGCACGGTTTCTTCAGCAGCGTATGCGGAAAGCAGCTTTGCTTCGACTCGATGTAGTACGTTGGGCGCGCGCATACTTTCAGACTGTTGGTGGCCGTATAAGACCGCACCGGTAGCGACCGCGGTTTTTGAAACGGGCGAACGGTAAAACCTCTGTTAGGGCATTGGCCACGTGCGTACTTTCAGAGTTGCGTCGCTAGCGTTCATGGTCACGGCGACCGCGATTTTGTCTGCAGCGCTTTCAGTGCATGCGCTTGTACTTTGTGTGTGGCGGCCGCCATCTGTGAACTCGTCAACACGACCGCGATTTTCGGCAGAATTCGGTTCCACCCGCGCGTTGTGCACGTTAGCTGCACCCATGCCGTCAAAACGGCGCATTAGTAAGCCTTGACTGCAGGAAGCGTGACAACGAGCAGTAATTTTGTTTGGTCTCAGTGTAATACACGCGATGTTATACACATGGTGGGAGCTCTTAGTAGCGATTCCACCACGGCCTGCAGGCACGTCACACCCACCGGCTGCATGGGGTTGGGGCTTCTGAAGCGTGGTATTTTGTTGTTGACCCCCTTGATAAGAAAAATATCGGTAAGTTAGTGCGTTTTTGCATGCATTCGTATTTCCGGACTGCCCGATTTTCCGGACGTTCTTGCGTTCCCGAGGGGGTCCGAAAAATTGGTCGTTGGCTGTATACCTTATGTCTGGTGGCGACCCACCAATGTGTGACTACTGCGGTGAGCCACTGAGTGTTGTCCACATCCTTCTGCAATGCATCGCACTAGAAAGTCACAGAAAACAGCACTTTATACTACCATTCCAGGAGCATCTGCCACTGCACCCATTTATGTTTTTAAGCAACGAACCACTTTTTAAGTTCGAATCAGTCCACGCATTTTTAAAAGATACACACACATTAAACGTTATTTATCCAGACGACCTGTAGCAGTGCCTACAAGCAGAGGCCGCTGCTGCGGTATTTTTATCAAGAAAGCACCCTCCTCGCCGTCCTTGGGCTCAAGGATCACGGCAACGAATTCGTGCTGCCTCAGTGCGCTAGTTTTTAGAATCGTGAACACCTGCATTGAGTATTCATAGACCACCCCGCTTGCTAATGTGATAGTTTTTAATCTTTTACGCCTCTATACAGTCATTCAATTTTAGATTTTAGGCCCATCTACAGCCACATTTCATCTTACCATCGGAACTCATTGCTCACTGCAGACATTGCATGACCAGCAATGGCGCTCTTTGGCCATGCATGGCACTTGCGCCACGAAAAACACATCATCATCGTCTTTTGCAGTCGATCCTCGTGTTGCCCCAGAGGAAATGGTGCGAGTTATTCTCCAATAATCACCTAAGGGCCATTTGTTGCTGATGGTATGTCTACCAGTCTATCCTGTTGAAATCGAAGAGCTGGGAATATATAGGCACCAATGAGTGTGAACGAAACTCTCACACGTAAACGCACACATTGTCATCATGTGCTTGTGGTGCGTGGTGAGCATACGTGAAATCCATGCAGAGTATACGTCAACATTTCTGCGTTCCTCACATGCGGAGGAAAGAAATGGCTCAAACACGAGTTTGATAGGAGTTGCTACATTGGGTTCACAAAAATAACAATCATGGGGATCCGATTTGTATGTATTGACGGAAAGATGAAATCGAGGACCTTAGGCTTCTCGCGTTCCACTGTAAAATCGACGCATCTGACCTCATTGCGAAAGGACAGTACAGGAACAGCCATAGGGTCTAGTGAAGGCTTGTAAATACTGGGCTTAGAGCGTCCAGCACTTCTAGTGCACTCTGAGCTAGTGGTAAGTTTAACCTGCAGCAGAGCGTGCACATGCCATCCACTAGCGATCTAAACATTACTGCGGCTTTTTTGTCTTCCTCGGACAGCTTGTCAGCAGGAGGTTTGGAGCTTAAAGTTGTCGACGAGTGTTTGGATCTTGCTGGGGGCTGAGATTTTGGCAGTGTAGGCCAAACCGAGTCGGCAGCAATGAGGCTTTTCGTGGTATTCTGGTTCGTGCTGGTTGTCACTGGTGTGGGTGGTAGCGGAACTGGACAATTGGGCTGTGAGTGTGGTGCCGTGGAAGTAGAGCCAGAGGCCTTCATCTGCGATATTTGGTGACAATGGAGCCTTTTTCAGGCGGTTTTGCTAGCCTCTGGATGCGTTGAATGGTCCCTTGCCATTTGTTTCTACACAGCTGTTTCTTTACTATTCGGGCATTCCTTCGACGAAGCTGCGTGAGCGTCACAACGGCTCGGACAACTTAACTAAAGCATTGTGACTGATCACTGGGTTACCCCATTACACGGCCTGGCCACGGTGGTCTAGTGGTTATGGCACTTCGCTGCAGATCCATAGATCGTGGGATCGAATCCCGGCTGCCGCGGCTGCATTTCGATGAAGGCAAAATATTGAGGCCAGTGTGCTGTGCAATGTCAGCACCCATTAAAGTAGCCCATGTGGTCGAAATTTCCGGAGACCTCCAATACGGCGTCTCTCATAATGACAGCTGGTTTTGGGACGTTAAATGACGCAAATCATTCAATTACTCCATTACACACACATCGCTGACTTCCATGCATGCAGTCCTCTAAATGCCTTGTGAGATTTGGCGGAGCAGCAATAGCAAGCGCAGCGGTCCTTCTCTCCACGAGGACGGCTGGCCGCCAAATTCTACAGGCATTGGGCTACTCCACCGAAAACCTCGACCCACTCCCATCTCTTGCTCCTCCATGGGAACTGGTTTACTTGGTTTATGGCATGCCTTTACCAAAGAGTGACCCACCTCTTAAAACAGCTGTGCAGTCAGAATCACAGTTGCTCACTTTTCCTTAGTACGTGACACTGCCACAGACGCCTGTCCAAGTTTCTTTTTAAAACCTAAGTAGTGTCTTTGTTGCCCTCAGATGCGAGGAATTCTGGGGACATCTCACTATGAAATAAAACCACAACTTAATTTCCACATAACGGTCTCTTATAGCACCAGGCACGGTGTCGCAGGGTAAACGGTGATGCAGATATATTGTCGGCATTTCCAAGTTCGCCTTTGCCTTTCCAAGAGCCCTAATTACAAATATAGGCCAGCTGAAGTTGACCCTATCTGTTCCAACGCCGCCTCTGTGTTCCAAGTAAGCTGCTGCACCGTCTGCACGAGGCCACCGGTTTGGTGCAGTCTCCTCGAAGTATTCATGCCTTCGTTGCCACCCACGCGAGAAATCGCAAGTTCCACAGCGTTAAGTTCGAGCACAACGTTCCTCTTCAAAAGTGCTTGCATCTCGCGGATTACGTCTGAGTCACTAAGGATTCCGGCAAACCGTTGCAATCGGTCACTGCGTAGTTGGCCCTCAAACCCTGCAAGAGCGCCGCAGTCTCTCTGGGCTGCGTTTTCATACCACTGACATCGACATCCTTCAGAATGGTCTAAGCGGCAACTCTGGCAGGGATATTGCTATTTCGGGGCTCATTACTAACAAGCCGCACATGCCGAACTTGGTTACAGTGTGGGTCTTGTTCAAGGCATCGAGGACAAAAACAAGCCACCGTTCTGCCGCTACCACGTCTCTGGCCATTACCCAGGGTGCTCTCCGAAACTGTGATGTGTGAAAGAGGCCGCTCGGGATTGCGTAGAATTTGTTCTCCTCTTAGTCCACCCAAATACAGAGCTCACGAAGTGTGGTGCCTGTGGCCACGGCGTCGAAAAAACTGCTGAAGCTCTCGCTAGGCGAACACGCTGGTTATCATCGCAGACAAGCTTGGGAAGGACACTCGCGCGTGGATGAGTGTCGCAAGATTAGAGAGAAGACCTGTTGGCCAAATGATCCGAAGCGTTTTGAAGACACCAACATGGTAATGCTGCTACAAGAACACTTTCCAATCTTCTCACCTGTTTCTGAAGTCAATCAAATCCAGTTTCGAGTTGAATGTGAGCATCTCTGCAAGGCCCATCACGGTGACGGATGGTGACTAATGGCACTTTATACTGACCTTCTTGAAGCAATCATTTGCCATGAGGCTTTCGATCAGAGCTGCTGCTTCTTTGTCATCTTTGACCTCGAAAGGAGTGGTAGTAGCTCAATCCTCGCAAGGACCTGTTCTCTCGGATGTAGATTTCAACATTGGTTGTGAATGAGTTGCATCTTTTCGTGCAAAGGAAGTGAAACGAGCGCAGGCTTTTAAATATATTGGCAATGTTTGCGTCCAAGTACAGTAAAACTTTGTTATTACGAAGTTGACGGGGGAGTGGTAATTACTTTGTTATAATGATTAGTTCGTTATAACCAATATCAATTTCATCTATAGGAATTTCAAGGGGAATTGCGATTGCTTCGTTATACCGTGCTTGTCTTCGCCCCCCGGCACTCACTCGCTGAACGCAGAGGGGGTTGTACCTGGAAAATGTCGCAGCATTTACTTATGTAAAGGATCGTAGTATTCCTCGATGCTTGTGTCTGTGTATCTTATTTAAAGCACAAGCCGCTATTAACATACTGTGAGAGGGATAAAAAACTTCGTGAATGATGTCTGATAAAGGTAAAAATAATACGTGCCTCATGATGTCCGGTTGGTAGACCTGCTTTTGGCACCACTAGGTGAAGAACGTGGCTTCGTCCATGAGCACGACGTTTTTTCTAGTCATCAGCAGGCGAGTTAAGATGGGCTTGGAGCAAACGCGAGTCTTTCTCGCGATCGCCTCATTGGAAAGGAACGGCGGCACCTCAAGTGTTCAAACCTGCTTCTAGAAGCCATTGTCCCACTGTGTGTTTTGTGACGTCTGGGCTCACCGTATCTCTGAGCTGACCAGCGGTGATGAAAGGATTTGTACTTGCCACAGCAACGAAGGCGACGTCCTCACCTTCGGTTGTCTTGCTGTATCACCAATGAGCCCATCGCCTCTGTACGCCTGCAGCATTCTGTTAACAGTGGCTTGCATTAGCTTCAACACTTTTGCAATGTCCATCTGTCTTGCCCTTTGCAGCGAGATTGAGTCACACTATCTCTGACTTCGTTAGGCATCCAGCATGAAGGTTACAGCTTATTGCCATGACGGTGGCATTATTGATAACCTTATACTTCCATCACAGCACCTCCTTTATAGAGTTTTAGCTCATGCAATGCCAGTTAATTTTCTTATATACTCAAAAACATTATGTAGCCTGGAAATAAGTGTCAAAAATGAGCGGCATAAGTGGGCATATTTCGGCCTTTTCAATGCTGAGACATTGAACGTGATCGTGTATTGCATCGTGAAAAAAAATCAAAGAAAAGGACTGGTAAAGCAGCCGAAAGTACCAGAATCGAATGGGCCTAGCAGAACAACACAGCTGAGGACACTTGCACTTTGCTGGGCATAGCGCACACGCGCATACTCTTCACCATTTCTGTGACGTGCTCCGGTTTAGGGCGATTTTAATTGCCGTATTTACTCGAATCTATGCCGGCTCCGATTCTAAGCCGACCCCCAAAAGTCCGAAGCCCGGAAAAAAAAAACTTACTTCGCATGTAGGCCGGGCAAAATGGCGAAGACGGCACGGCGTTCACAAAGTGAAAACACTTATTGAGCATGAAGATGTAACGAAGCAGTTGGTTCATGATGCAAATAACTCGAGAAACACACAGCCGCTAGTCCTCATGTGTGTGTTTATTCTTTGTAGTTGTGCTTTTCGCACTGCTTCTAGTTATTTGCATCATAAAGATGCCGCACTCATTCTGAGTCGTTGTACTGCTTCCCTGACTTCTTTGTCACTGTCTTCAAACAGTATGCAATCTTCAGTGTCATCAAGCGCATTCGATAAATTGCATTTAAAAGAGCGCACGATCAAAATTCCTGGGATGTTGTCCCACACTGCAGCCATCCAGCCTACCATTTGAGACAGTGATGCCCGCTTGATGCATCCCATAGCGTCAGCTGGTGGTCCTTCTTGCTTAACCAGTCCGTGTATAACCTCCGCAGGCGATCCTTCGACGGCTTGTTTATGCACACATCAAGTGGCTGCAACTGGCCCGTCATTCCACCTGGTGTCACTGCGAGGTCAGTGTTCATTTCAGCCAGCGCAGCCTGGACTCTGTCGATCAAGTGCCCACGGTACGAGTCCAGCACAACGAGGGAGTGCTTGCACAGAAGGGCGCCTGGACGCCGCCGCCATACAATATTGCTACGGCACATACGCGAGTATAAGCTATTTCATGGTGTGACCAGAGAAGACGACGACGAAGCGACCACCTAACGCCGGCTGTTCTTGTTGTGCACAGTTACGGCAGTGCTTGTAAATACAGCTGTACATAGCCTTGTCTGTGCGTAACATTGCGGTGGAGGTGCGCGATCCTTGACCTCGCCACGGAGCTTCGCAGCGGCCGCTTTCTTGAAGCTCCCAAGATGGCTTCTGACGAAACGGCGCCGCCACCCGCTAATCCATCTGCGACAACCTACGTCACCGTTACAACACCCTGAGATCCCGGCGTGTTCTCAGGCCGCAAAGGTGCAGACGTGGAGGACTGGCTTACGCGGTACGAACGTGTAAGCGCCACTAACAGGTGGGATCCCACTCTCCAGCTTGCAAATGTACTATTCTTCCTCGACCACTCCTCGACCATGGCGCTGGTGATCCACCTATTCTCGTTGGCCCGCACAATGACGTTTTGCGGAAAGGCCTCTTTGGCGGGCAGCGGCTTCCTCTTAAAAAAAAAAAAAACGATATAAGGAGGGAGCTTGCCCGTCCGCTGTGCAGCACAGCATCATAGTTGGGCACTGCATCTCGTACCTCACAGAGCGCACCTTCACTTCCTTGGCCCCTTTTTGAGAGATGGTGTACGCCACCGGTATATCAAAATACACATATCAAAATGCAATATTTCTTCGCCCTTCAGCGCAAGTATCGTTCAGCAACTTTCTTTTCCGATGGCTCCAAGACCTCAACATCACTATCATGTGTAGCCTATGGTCCAAACTTCTCCAGCGCTAAAACACTGCATAAACACAGCACTATTTTTATGGCGGAGGCTTATGGTATTCTTATGACTATGAAACATATAACACAGCAAAATATAAGTAGGGCTGTAGTGTACACCGATGGTGTGTGGCAACACCACGGACCCGAGCCAACGGGGGGGTTGCGACCCCCTCTCACGTGTCGCCGTGCGTGGCTTAGCCGTGTCCGGGGAAAAGGGGATCCTGGGGGTTGAGCCAATGCTGGGTGATTGGACCTTTAAGGCCCCCCAGCGGCGGCAACACACCCCTTTGGCCCCGGCTTCACGTAGACGGCACCCCTGGGCTGACCCACCCAGGGGAAATCGGCAGTCGCCTTTCCTATCTCTCTCTCCCTATATCTTCGCCTTTCTTTCTCACTTTTTATCTGTCCTGTCCTCTCCTCTCTTCAGTTTATTTCCCCGTTTCGTGGCAGCTAGGGTTAACCTTGTGTGGATGGCCAACCTTGGTTCACCATATTAGGTTATAGTGGCGGTGTACAGCTGGCGTTGGTAGGTGTGTGCAACACATCCTCCCACGTCCCCTTGTTGGGCTCCGTGGTGGGTGGCTGGCACCGCTGCCGAAGCAAAACCGGCGTGCTATGTTGAGCGCATCCTTTCTAAAATCTGATCGTAGCCTTAAAAGGGTACGAACCGAAGCAGCAACAAATTTCTTTCCAAAGAATCCTAAACAGTTCCCCAAATATCATGTAATTCATAGTGACGTTTCACATGAAAAGGCACGAACGATCTCGCCGTTTTTGGTAGCAAGAAGCCTGACTGACAAACTAGGACCAGGATACAAGGCATCTAAGATGGCCAGTGGCGATCTGCTGCTTGAACTTCGAGACATCAAACAGTACGAAAATCTTCCCAACCTCAAGACATTTGGCGAAATTCCTGTCACAATCACCCCTCATCGATCCATGAATACCGTCCGTGGTGTCGTTTCAGACGAAGATCTTCTGAACCTCTCTGACGCAGAACTTCTTGATGGCTGGAAGGAACAAAACGTGATCAATGTGCAAAGAATAAAAATAAGAAGGGACAACCATGAAAAGCCAACCAAGCACATAATACTGACATTTGGTTCAAGTGAACTTCCAGAGACTATAGAAACAGGCTACACCAAACTAAGAATACGGCCATACATACCCAATCCACGTAGATGTTTTAAGTGCCAGAAATTCGGCCACAGCTCCCATATTTGTAGAGGACAATCCACTTGTGCCAGGTGTGCCTCGACAGACCATATCTCTGACAGCTGCGAAGCTGCACCTTCCTGTGTTAACTGCGGTGGTGAGCACCCAGCATATTCACGGTCTTGTACCATGTGGAAAAAAGAGAAAGACATTATTTCATTGAAAGTCAGGGAAGGCATCTCTTTTAAAGAAGCCAGAAAGAGATGTTCAGCATTCCACGGCACATCATATGCGGATGCGACGCGTCAGGGGGCAGCGTCGCACCGACCCCCGCCACTTGCTCAGCCTGCGCATAGCGAGCCGGCTGCTGTGGCACCTGCCCCCGTGGCGGCAGTAGTTAAGTCTACTCCGCCAACTTGTGAACAGAGGCCGACGACCGCAGGGCCGTCGGGTCTCAAGGTTTCGCCCCGCCAGGCGAGGCCTGAAGCTCGCACAACGAGCCTGCATGCGCGGGCGTCCAGTGCCTCCCATGAGGCAATGGACACGACACCGGTGCCATCGGTGCCGAAAGAGCGGTGCAGTTCTGCTGACCGCAAGAAGAAAGAAAAGCAGAAAATCAGGGGTCCTGATAAGGACCCTTGAGCATACTCTTCATTATCTTCCTACACGGAACGCCATACTTTTCGCTAATATGTCGACACAAATAATGTACTGGAATATCAGGGGCCTAATTCGCAACCTAGACGACATAAGTGAGCTCCTACGCTGCTACCAGCCGAAGGTGTTCTGTGTCCAGGAGACGCACTTAAGCTCAAAACAGGTGAACTTTCTCCGGCGTTACGCCGTCTATAGGAAAGACCGTGATGAGGCCTCTACTTCATCGGGAGGTGTCGCGATAGTGGTGGATAAGTCTATTCCTTGCCATCATATTGTCCTTCAAACGCCCCTCGAGGCGGTTGCAGTCCGTGCAATTTTATTTAATAAGTTGGTTTCAATCTGTTCTATTTATATACCGCCTCATTATCAACTGACCAAAGAGGAGTTGTACACTCTCATTAAACAACTTCCAGAGCCTTACATTATCGTAGGCGATTTTAATGCCCATAATATCTTATGGGGAGACTCGCGCTGTGACCAAAGAGGCCGTCTTGTAGAAAATTTGCTGGTAACATCGGACGTATGCTTGTTCAACAAAAAGGAACCAACGTATTTCAACTTATCACACAAAACATACTCATCACTTGATCTCGCGATTGGCTCTGCAGTCCTCTTGCCTTTCCTGGAATGGAATGTCATCAAAAACCCTTTTGGAAGTGACCATTTCCCCATAACATTGAACTTGAACGAGCAACAAGACTCTCTGCCTCATGCTTCCCGATGGAAACTAGAATCTGCAGACTGGGAGCGTTTTAATGAGTTTACGTATTTATCACAAGATTTTATCAATGATCTTAGTATAGATGCTGCTGTTACATATTTTACCACTTTGGTTTTAGATGCAGCAGAAAGGTTTATTCCGCAATCGAATGGTCATTCATGCAAAAGACGAGTTCCTTGGTGGAATGATGACTGCAAACAGGCGCGAAGGAAGCAAAATAAAGCATGGGGTACCCTGCGCAAATATCCAACTGCGGAAAATCTTGTCCAATTTAAACAGATAAAATCTCAGGGAAGGCGCATACGACGACAGGCAAGACGCGCAAGCTGGCAGAAGTTCCTATCAGGTATAAATTCATACACTCAGGAGGCAAAAGTCTGGAATAATCTGCGAAGGCTAAATGGGCAGCCATCCCAACCACTGCCTCTTGTGAATCACGAGGGAAATACCTTGGTAGACCAGGCAGATGCTCTGGGAGAGCATTTTGAACGTATTTCTAGTTCCATGCACTATCCGCAGTCTTTCAAGAGATACAAAGAGAAAGAAGAAAGCAAGCGATTGGAATATAAATGCCACCAGAATGAACCCTACAATCGTCCGTTTTGCATGGCTGAGTTAAGAACTGCACTAGCTTCATGTCAGAGTTCGGCACCGGGACCCGACAGAATTATGTATGATATGATTAAACATCTACACTCCGATACACAAGTGACATTGCTCTCAATCTATAACAATATCTGGACTGAGGGACACATTCCAATCGCGTGGAAAGAAGCCATAGTTGTTCCTGTTCTAAAGCAGGGAAAAGACCCCTCCTTAGTGACAAGCTACCGTCCAATAGCACTTACGAGTTGCCTTTGCAAGGTGTTTGAAAAGATGATAAACTGCCGCCTATTGTATCACCTTGAATATAATCGCATCCTTGACCCGTATCAGTGCGGATTTAGAGAGGCCCGGTCGACTACTGACCACCTCGTGCGTGTAGAGGCCTACATCCGCAACGCATTTGTCCACAAACAGTACTTTCTGTCTGTGTTTTTGGACATAGAGAAAGCATACGACACGACGTGGCGCTATGGGATTCTCCGTGATTTGTCTAGAATGGGTGTTGGCGGGAACATGTTTCATATCATTGAGAGCTACCTGTCGAACCGGACATTCCGCGTCCGGATTGGTAGTGCTCTTTCTAGAGTGTTCATTCAGGAAACTGGAGTGCCGCAGGGTGGCGTTCTGAGTTGTACCCTCTTTATTGTAAAAATGAGCTCTCTGCGATCATCAATTCCAAGAGATGTGTTTTATTCTGTGTATGTTGATGATGTGCAGGTAGGCTTCCGATCATGCAATCTGACAGTATGTGAGCGGCACGTGCAACTTGCCCTAAACAATATATCAAAGTGGGCAAATGAGAACGGGTTCAGGCTAAATCCGCAGAAAAGTTCAGTAGTCCTTTTTACAAGAAAAAGGGGCTTGGTCCAAGACCCAGTTATTGAACTACATGGCCAGCGCCTAGCATTACATGGAGAACAAAAATTTTTAGGTATTGTACTTGATTCCAGGCTGACCTTTATCCACCACATAAAATATCTCAAGGCTAAATGCCTGAAAACAATGAACATCCTAAAGCTTTTATCGCACACATCATGGGGCAGTGACAGGAAGTGCCTCATGAATCTTTATAGGAGCCTCGTTCGATCTCGGTTGGACTACGGCGCCGTAGCTTATCAGTCGGCTACACCTAGCGCACTCAAGATGCTGGACCCTGTTCATCACTTAGGCATACGCCTCGCCACCGGTGCCTTCAGAACAAGCCCGGTCGAAAGTCTTTATGTCGAGGCGAATGAATGGTCCCTCCATCTACAGCGTTCATACTGTGCCTTAAATTATTTTCTGAATGTACACTCCAACAAAGGACACCCTTGTCATGCCACTGTAAATGATATGGCATCCGCAACGTTGTTCCATAACAGACACTTTTCAAGGGCATATCAGGAACATATTCCCCTTCATCCTGCGATGCTTTTAGGAATTGATGCACTTTTTCACCAGCATACGGTATTAAATTTTCTTAAAGATGCTGGCACATTGAAAGTTATTTCTGAAAGACGTACGTAGAACATCCTCTGCAAGAGGATGTTTCTACGAGAGAACGCCTTAAATGCACGCGTCTCTGGCCCCTTGCAAAGCAAGGGCTTCTGAGGCAGCAGTGCCCAGCATCACTTCAGCCTCTTAGTATTCTTATTCATTGTACAGTTTTTAGGCTCATTGCAGACACTTAATGTCACTCTCATGGTTTTAAATGGTTATATGTTTTACGCACTTTGAGTGCGCAGTATTTTAGGCCACTTTACAGCCATCTTGCATATGCCCATTGTAATAGCACTCACCATCGTTTGCTGAATTTCCTTTGTCTTGGCGCTCTTTGGCCAAAAATGGCCCTTGCGCCACAAAACATCAAATATCATCATAGTGTACACCGACTCATTAAGCGTAGTCTCAGCCCTTTCCCATACGAAGAATAGCCGAAACTACGTTTTTAACGAACTGCTCAAGCAACTGCATGTAGCTTATCAACAAAAGCTTTCTGTTGTGTGCTTGGTGCGAGGGCATTCAGGCATTGCTGGCAATGAAATGACCGAAAGGAAAGCAGCAGAACCCCGCAGGGGGTCTGCTTCTGCAGGCGTTTGGTGCGTGGCAACACCACAAACCTGAGCTAATGGGGGGGTTTCGACCCCCTCCCACGCCATCACAAAGTTCATCTATCCCCAGACATCTTTTCATCTTTTCCCCAGACACGGCTGAGCCATGCATGGCTCAGCCGTGTCTGGGGAAAAGGGGATCCTGGGGGTTGAGCCGACGCCGGATGATTGGACCTTTAAGGCCCCCCGGCAGAGGCAACACACCCCTTTGTCCCCGGCTTCACGTAGACGGCACCTCCGGCCTGACCCGACTGGGGGAAATCGGCAGTCACCTTTTCCTGTCTCTTTCACATCCTCGTCTTTTTCTCCTACTTTACATCTGTCTTGTATTCTCTCTTCCATTTACTTCATGCTTTCCTGGTGGCGAGGGGTGTGTGGATACACAATCCTTGAATTCCATGTTTGGTTATAGTGGTGGCGTACGGCTGGCACTGTGCAGGCCTGTCTAACAGCCCTGCCGCATGCCCATGTTGGGCTCCGTGGTGGGTGGCCGGCACCGCTGCCGAATTTTCCCAAATTTATGGTAGGACCACTTACACTTCCTGATCGCCCACTCAAGAGAGGGCACACCAATGATATCTTCAAATTTACTGGACAGAAAACGGAAAACTTTCCTCTCTATCACGTCATACATTGTGAAACACCGGAAAAGACTGCCAGACAATCATCTCCTTTCCTCGTTGTTTCGACTGACGACAGAGAGCCGCAGACTGACAAGGCGATAAGAACCCAGGTTTATTATCGCACGCTCTTTTTATGCTTGACAAACGGGCCACAGTTGCCAGACCACATTCCGATACATCATCCCTCCTTAGGGAAAAAGAAACAATTAAACAGCAAATAGAACAAAAAAAACGATTAATACAAAGCAACAACAAAAAAAGAGAACACTCACAGCTACACAATTTGTTGAAAGTCCATTGCGTATGAAAGCCGCACTGGTGGGCTCTTGTTGCGAGTCAATTTTCTCACATGCTGTCCTGTATCATTGCACCTGTCCACTGCTTCTTGGTGATTGACCTGGTTTCCAGCTTGCTCGGGTGTCATGGCCTGCATCATAGTCGGATGGTGAACAGCGGTTGATGACGTGGCATTTTCAGCAGCTGGCGTTATCTCTGCATGGTTATCCCTGCTTTCTCTGGTTAAGCCTGGCTGGACGACACTGCTTGGTGGAGGATAGTCCTCTGTTGGCTGTGGTTTCCCTGCATCCCGCGCCAGGCAGTTGTCTTCATACTCTTCTTCCGTGTCACGCAGCATGAACCTTTCATCTGTTTTGCGGATGTGCTGCCTGTTTCGTCTTAGGGTGCGCCCCTCTTCGGTCCTGCGCACGTAAGACCGCGGGTCGACGCGGTCCTGAATGGTGGCTTTGACTGTCCACCCGGAGTCATCCAAAATACGCACGGTGTCTCCCCTGTCCAAGACTGGGAGCGTGGTGCCAGCTCTGGGTTTCTGCATGTGCTTCTTCACCTCTGCTGCCGGTTGAACAGCGAAGTCTGGTAAACGTCCGCGGAGCCGCCTCCCCATCAGCATTTCAGCCGGGCTCATGCCGCCCTCCAGGGGTGACAGACGATAGTTTAAGAGAGCCACCCAAAACGCCTCCCTGGCGTGCTTCGTCTTTTTCAGGAGGCGTTTGACCATCTGCACCCCCTTTTCCGCCAGACCATTCGCTCTCGGGAACCTGGGACTGGAAATCACATGTGAGAAATCACACACTCGCGCAAAATTGTGAAAAGCACTGGAGGTGAATTGCGGACCCCCGTCGGTGTGCATCTCCAGCGGGATGCCGTGCCTTGCAAACATCATTTCAAGTTTCCTGATGACGCTTTCACTCGATGTCTGCACCAGGCGCTCCACTTCCGGATAATTTGAATATGCATCGTACGCGACCAAGTATGAAGTCCCCGAGTGTTCGCACAGATCTATTCCGACCCTTTCCCACGGAAAGCTTGGGCAGGGCTGCTGATTACCGGCTCCGACGGTTGGCGATAAGCAAACTGGCAGCACGTGCTGCACTTCGCATGTAATTCTTCAGTTTGTTTCTGCATGCCCGGCCAATACATAAGAAGCCGTGCTCTTGCTTTCGTTTTGTTGAGGCCGAGATGCCCCTCATGCAGGCGTCCCAGCATCTCCCTGCGCAATTGCCTTGGAATGACCACTTTGCAGCCTTTCATTAATCGTCCTGTGCACTCTGTGTTTTCTTACGTCTTCGTCTTTAGCGCTACGTCAATTATGCATACTTTCCAACTAGCCCAGCTTTCTAGTCTATTTCATTAATATTCCATCCACATATGACAGCTCCGATTTCACTGCCGCGAATGGACCAATCATTTCACCCTGTTCTAGGTATGTTATGACTTGCCTCAGCTCTTCGTCTTGTTGCGTCGCTGCCTGCAACCTCGCTTTCATCTTGTCACTCACGAGGCTTTCCAGGACTTGGGCAGCGTGTACGTTGACGTCCTCATCTTCGTTTGTCGTCATGTTGTCTTGAACAGGGATCCGAGAGAGTGCATCGGCCAGCAGTAGTTTCCTTCCTGGGACAAACTGCAAGGTCAGTTCAAAACGCATTAGACGCAAGAAGAATCGCTGCAGACGAGGAGGCATTTCACAGAGTTCCTTTTTCGCGATCGCTAGTAGAGGCTGATGGTCAGTCTCTACTGCTATCTTTGTTCCAATGATGAACTCTGCAAATTTCTCGCATCCAAATGTGATTCCCAGTGCCTCCTTTTCTATCTGCGCGTATCTCCTTTCAGTCTCCGTGAGCGCACGTGACGCATACGCTACTGGCCGCGAGCCCTTATCATGAAGCTGCATAAGTGCGGCTCCCAGCGCATTTCTGGATGCATCGGTGCTAATCTTGATTTCTTTGTGTGGGTCGAACACTGCCAGGACAGGTGCTGACGTTAGCAACGTGCGAATCCTTTCCCACTCTTTCTGGTGAATGCCGCTCCATTTAAAACACACACACTCTCGCACATTAAACTGCGCAGTGCCGCCGTTTTTTTCAGACAAACAAGGAATGTACTTTCCAAAGCAATTCACCGCGCCTAACATTCTTCTTACTTCCTGCTTTGATGTTGGGGTTGGCATACTGGCAACAGACTTCACGAGTTCTTCGTCCGGCTTGATTCCTTCACTTGAAATTATATCTCCAAGAAATTTGATTTCTTGCGAGCCAAATATACATTTCTCCGCGTTAAGCGTGAAACCGGCTGAACTTATCGCTGCCAGTGCTGCCCTCAAGCGCTTGTCGTGCTCTGCCTTGGTCGTTCCCCACACTAGCACATCGTCTATGTAGACCCGTACACCAGGAATTCTGTCTAATGCGTCGCTGATTTCCCTTTGAAATACTTCCGAAGCAGAACTTAAACCAAATGGTAATCTCAAAAATCTGTATCGCCCGTACGGGGTGCTGAACGTGCAAATTCTTGACGATGCGTCATCCAGCGGTATTTGATAAAACCCTCGATTTGCATCCAGCTTGCTGGACCATCTGGCTCCCGCTAACTCTGCCTCGATGTCTTCCCTTCTGGGAAGCTCGTACCGCTCGCGTTTGATGTTTTCGTTTATATGCCGCGGATCCATGCAGACTCGAATTCCTCCGTCCTTCTTTTCGACAATGACCAATGGACTCACCCAATCTGCCGGTTCCTCCATCTTCACGATGATTCCTTCGGCCTCCATACGTTCCAGTTCCTCGCGCAAAGGGACTTGCCTCGCGTGGGGCACGCGCCTTGCTGGCACTGCTACCGGCTTGGCTCCGTCTTTCATTGTGATCCGGTAAGGACGTTTGACACAGCCGAGTCCCGTGAACAAAACTGCGGAAATTCCTCTGTTATTTGCTCTCCCACACTTGGCTGACTTGAGATGGCGTGGGCGCGCTTCACTAGGCCGAACCACTCGCAGGACGACAGTCCTAACAATGCTTGCTTGCCTTTCTTGACTATAAAAAACGTAGTCTGCTGCTCCTGGTTGCCCAGGCGCAGTGGCAACGATGCTGTGCCAAAATGCTCGATCACGTTTCCTTCGTAGCTTGCCAGCGTTGTCTTGCTTGGGCGCACCTTCGCAGCTGTTTTTAGCCTTACGAAAAGAGAGTGAGGCAGCAAGTTTGCCTGCGCACCAGTGTCGACCTTGAACGTCACCGTTTTCGTGCCCGCCTTTCCATCAATTGTCCAGTCTCGACCCACCGTACTTTTCACGCTGCTTATTTGCACAGCCAGAATTTGGAAGTCCTGCTCAGAGTCTTCGTGCTCTTCGCGTGCTTCACGCTTCACTTCATTAACCTTTTTCGCCCTGCAGCAAACAGCAAAATGATTCTGCCTGCCGTAGTTTCCGCACGTCTTTTTCCACGCTGGACATTTCCTAGGTGGGTGGAACATATTGCAGTAGATGCATGAACGGGTTGACTGTTTTCGAGCTTCACGTCGGTCACGTTTCTCCATGACACAGGCCTTTGCTGTGCTTTCTTCCTTGTCCCAGAGTTGTTCTTGGTTGGCTGCAAGTTCAGCTGCTTTGCACAAATCTATAGCCTTGGATAGGCTCAAATCTGTTTCCTTTAGGAGGCGTGACCTGAGCTTCTTATCCTTCGTCCCACAGACGAGTTGGTCACGTACCATCGAATCCCTCAGGTCTCCAAAGTTACACGTCTGCGCTGCTGTTTGTACGTCTCTGAGGAACTGCTCGAAAGTTTCGTCTTGCTGTTGCAGGCGAGAACGGAAAACATACCTTTCGTACGTTTCATTGCGCTGTGGTGTGCAGTACTCCTCAAACTTTTTGACGATGACGTCGTAATCCTCCTGTTCTGCTTGAGACAGCTGAAATGTGTTGTACACTTCTATCGCCTCATGGCCAGCTACGTGTAAGAATACAGCAGCTTTTTCTGCACTCGGCTTGCTGTCCTTGCCCGTTGCCTTGAAGTACAGCTGGATGCGCTGCTTGAACCTTCTCCAATTTTCGGCGGCGTTATCCGAGAGGACGAGTCGGTCGGGGGGCGGAAGTGTTTCCATGTTGGCAGCTCGGGCGACGCTGGACGACGAGAACACTGCGCAACTGCGCGCTCACCGCCTATCGACGGCGATCCCACTTCTGACACCATGTTTCGACTGATGACAGAGAGCCGCAGACTGACAAGGCGATAAGAACCCAGGTTTATTATCGCACGCTCTTTTTATGCTTGACAAACGGGCCACAGTTGCCAGACCACATTCCGATACACTCGTGGCCAAGTGTCTCACTTGGGCCATAGGAGAAGCATACAAAGCAAGTAGACTAACAAACGGCGACCTCCTCCTCGAACTTAAAGAACAATGCCAGCATGATAATCTTAAAAGTCTTGTGAGCTTAGGGGCGGGCCTTCCCCATATCAATAAGCCCACACCGTACATTGAATACCGTCGGGGGCGTTGTGTCGGACGACGACCTAAGAGAACTTGCTGACACGGAACTACTGGAAGGTTGGAAAGAACAAAACGTAACACATGTGGAACATATCAAGATAAGGCGAGACAACACGGAAATTGTAACCAAGCACGTAATACTGACGTTTGCTTCAGGCACCCTCCCGGATTTTGTTCCAGCGGGCTACATAAAGCTACGAGTCAGACCTTACATACCAAACCCTTACATACCATACAGGCGGGAGCGCCACAAAGGCTCTCGGCGGCCCCCTGCACTGCACAAAGCAGTGGTGCAGGACCGCCACCTGCCGCCATGGTGGGAGCAGCTGGGGCTGCCTCGCCATCAGTGAAAACTCCGGCCACAACCGTGGCCACTGCTAGCGCTGGCCAAAACTAGAGCATCACAGACTCCAAGGCAGTCCCATCGACCTCTGGGTCCACGGGTGCCAAGGTCTTGCCCTTCGAGGCAAGACCATCGGGGAAGCTTTCCCGCTCGCAGAGTAGATGCGATGGACACTACACCAAGCCTTCCGGCGCTCCCAGCACCAAAGGAGCGGCGAGATATTCTCGAATGCTCCAAAAAAGACAAATCCCGGATCACAGGGCCTGCAAAGGGCTCTGGAACTTGAAGTAATCTGCTCGTTCTTGCACACACAGCACAGGCTTTAATTTCAAATGGTGACTATAATCCAATGGAACGTGCGAGGTCTACTCCACAACCTTGTCGATATACAAGAGCTTCTGAGAGAATTTAATACAAGGTGCTGTGTTTGCAAGAAACGCGTTTATCTTGAAGGCACACAAATTTCCTCAGGCAACGTATAATTTTTCGTAAAGACCGAGCGGAAGCTCATGCCTCCTCCGGTGGTGTAGCTATTATAGTGGACAGAACCATGACATGTCGGCATCTAGAACTTAGAACGGCCCTCGAAGCAGTTGCCGTTCGAGCTGTGCTTTTCGACAAACTCGTAACAATTTGCTCTCTATATATACCTCCACACTACCAGTTATACAAGCAGGAATTCCACTCGTTAATAGCCGAACTACCCGAACCATATTTAATTCTAGGAGATATAAATGCACACAGCACCCTATGGGGCGGCTCTCGCTTCGATACCCGAGGTCGCCTGATTGAAAACTCCCTTTTTGCATCTGGTGCATGCTTACTTAATAAGAAAGGACACATGTATTTCAGTCTCGCAAGCAAAACATATTCGTCTATAGACCTTAGTATTGTCTCTCCAAACCTTTTTACAGACTTTAAATGGGAAGTTGTGAAAAATCCATACGGGAGCGACCACTTCCCTATAATTATAAGCACACGAAAACAAAATGAATATCCTGCACAACTTCCTCGTTGGAAGATTGACTGTGCCGACTGGGACAAGTTTCAAAACGCGACCCTCTTAAAGTGGGAGAACATGTGTGCCTTAAGCCTTGATGCTGCAGTCGAATATTTAATGGCTTTCACTGTCGATTGTGCTACCAACTATTCCTCAAACAACCGGCATTGCAGATAAGCGGCGTGTTCTATGGTGGAACGATGAGTGTAGAAATGCGCAGAAGAGGCAGAACAGAGCATGGGGATTGCTTCATGAGTTTCCAACTGCAGAAAATCTGATTAAGCTTAAGCACGCAAAGTCCCGAGGAAGGCGGATGCGCCGGCAGGCCAGAAGGGAGAGCTGGCAAAAGTTTGTATTAAGCATAAACTCTTATACAGATGAGGCGAAAGTCTGGAATAGGGTGAACAGAATAAGTGGCCAACAATTGCATCAGCTTCCACTGGTAAATGCCCTGGGGGTAACCTTGGAAGAACAGGCGAACTCTCTCGGTGTTCACTTTGAACATATTGCAAGCTCGTCGCATTATTCTGAAATGTTTCAAAGGTACAAGACACGGGCAGAACGTCAACCACTAGGAAGGAAAGGCTCGGAAAGGGAACCATACAACCAACCATTCTGCATAGCAGAGCTTCAGGCATCTTTGAGCAGCTGTAAAAAGTCTGCTCCAGGGCCTGATCGCATTATGTATGAGATGCTAAAACACTTGCACCCACAAGCCCAGAAAACACTCCTTTCTCTCTACAATGCGATGTGATCTTCTGGAAATATACCGTGTTCTTGGAAAGAGGCCATTGATATCCCTATCCTCAAAGAAGGAAAAGACCCCTCTTTACCAAGCAGTCACAGGCCCATAGCATTGACAAGCTGTCTGTGCAAGCCTTACGAACAAATGATAAACCGGCGTCTGTTTCACTATCTGAAAACTAACAACAGGTTGGACCCCTATCAGTGTTGGTTCAGGGAAGGAAGATCCACAACAGACCACCTTGTCCGCATTGAGGCTTATATTCGGGATGCCTTTCTGCACAAACAGTTCTTGTCCGTATTCTTAGATATGGAGAAGGCATATGACACTACGTGTTGCTTTGATATAATGCGCGATCTTTCTTGTATGGGTGTGTGCGGCAACCTGCTGAAGACCATCGAGAGCTACCTGTCGAACAGGACATTTCGCGTGAGAGTTGGCACTGCACTGTCTCGAGTGTTCACACAGGAGACATGCGTACCACAGGGGGCTGTACTCAGCTCCACCCTGTTCATTATGAAAATGAACTCGTTTCACACTGTAATACCACGTACAATGTTTTACTCTGTTTATGTAGATGATATTCAAATCGGATTCAAATTGTGCAGCATGTCTATCTGTGAGAGACAATTACAGGTTTGCCTCAACAAAGTGTCTAAGTGGGCGGATGAGAATGGATTCAAATGAAACCCTCAGAAGAGCACTTGTGTCCTGTTCTCAAGGAAGAGGGGTGTCTCGCCTAATGCTAGCCTTCACATCACTGGTACAACTCTGTCTGTTAGCCCTGAACATAAATTTTTAGACATAATTTTAGATTCTAAATGAACATTCATCCCCCATCTGAAGCACCTGAAATGCAATTGCCTCAAAGCAATGAATATACTCAAGGTCCTGGCACACACACCATGGGGTAGTGATAGGAGGTGCCTTCTGAGCTTTTACAAGAGTCTTGTGTGCTCCTGCCTTGACTACGATGCTGTAGTGTACCATTCTGGTACACCAAGTGCCCTCGAAATGTTAGATCCTGTTCATAATCTTCGCATCCGGCTTGCTACCAGTGCCTTCAGAACCAGTCCAGCGGAGAGCCTCTGCGTCGAGGCAAACGAGTGGCCACTAAACCTTCAAAGGACTTTCCCAAGCCTTACATACTTCCTAAGGATAAACGCAAACACCGAACATTTATCTTATAAAACTGTCAATGACACAACAATATTCTACCCTTTATCATAATCGCCCATCATTGAGAGAGCCCTTCTCACTTCGTGTAAGGAGGGCCTGTGATGAGATGGATGTCCCGCTTCTCGAACACCATTTAATGGCTCCAGCTAAGCCGCATCCTCCGTGGCTATGGCAGACGATTGACTGTGACGTATCCTTTTTTTGCAGATAACTAAACATGCCCCAGAGACACATATACTCATGCACTTCCACGAGCTACAGTTTACATAATCATGGCAGGAGTTCTATACAGACGCATCAAAGTCACAAGCTGGTGTTTCCTATGCAGTGCTAGGTGCTAACTTCAACGAATCTAATCTGCTACATTCAGGAACGGCTATATTTACAGCCGAGGCTTACGCAATATTATCGGCGGTAAACCACATCAGAACTACCGCAATACATAAGGCCATTATATTCACTGACTCTGAGTGTTGTGAAAGCCCTAAGGTCATTCCATATGAAGAAAAATGCAATAATGAGTGAGTTCTATTCAGCTTTGTGCACAACATATGTGTCACACCAGCATATCACGATATGCTGGGTGCCCGCACATCGAGGGATATATGATAACGTGCTTGTGGATGAAACTGCTGGAGCGACAGTGACAGCAGGGAACAACTCCTACAGTTGTTCCTGCTGGAGATTTAAATCATTTTATAAGGAGAAAACTGTGTAGCTACTGGCAGTGCCTATGGGACTTACAACGACATAAGCTACATGTGATTAAGCCCAAGCTAGTTTACTGGCCACCAGTATCGAAAGTGCGGCAGATGGAAGTAATATTCTGTCGACATAGAATTGGTCACACGTACGGGACTCATGGCTACATTTTGATCGATGGCGAGCCGCCTGTGTGTGCGAAATGCGGCAGGCCACTGACTGTGTTGCATGTCCTTTTGGAGTGTCACCACCTTGAGGAGTATAGGAGAACACACTTTCCTTTGCCACGCCTGGCAGCACCTGCCACTGCACGCAGCGATGTTTTTAGGTAATGAGCCATATTTTAATCATGAGGCAGTTTTAAAATTCTTAGCGGGCATCCAATTTCCGCATGTGATCTACCAAGCTGAGCCGTAGCACGGCCTCCTGAGGGAGACCTCTACTGCGGCAGTTATTTTAAATGAAAGCACCTGCCTCCCTATCCTTTGTCATAAGGATTTGAATGAGGCATCAGTGCTGCCTATGTATCTTTGTTTTATATATCATAGCTCAAAACCCATTTTTATTGCCACAGATCGTGCTGCCTATCACTGCCATAATTTTAATGTCTATATATATTTCATGCATTTCCTCAGCGATAAATTTTAGGCCTATATACTACAGCCATGTCTCACCGCATCTTTGTATTTTACCCATGTTCATTTACTGAACTATCAGAGTCATGGCGCTCTTTGGCCATACCTGGGCCTTGCGGCAATAAAAACTAGCACAACAAGAAAGCAGCAGAAGCTACCCGCTGGAGCAAAATTCATGTGTGTGTGATACCTGACACAGACATGAAGCCTGTTGTACGCAGGGGTCTACGTAGCCACTGGCAGGCTGAATGGGACAAGCAAGTAGACAACAAACTCCATCTAGTGAAACCATGCCTAGTAAAACCACTCAAAGAGAAACTTGACAGACACACTGAAGTAACTCTTACCCGGCTCAGGATGCGCCACACTTACGCCACACACATTCACCTGCTCACGTCAAATGACCCACCCACATGTCCATGCCCCGCAGGGGCGTCTGCATCTGCAGGCTTTTGGTGTGTGGCGCACCATGGCTAGGATCCACAAGTGGTTTGTCCTTGTCCTATTCAATACTGTGTCCATGATGGTTTTGTCGATGAGGCTTGCACTTGAAAATGTCTGCCCGGTAGGCTCGTGAACAAAAGTTCAACATTTGTGGCACTGCATCAAATGTTCGCGTGAAGATTTCTGTAGCCACATGCCATCACTTGGGAAAACCTGAGGCAAGATAACCATAGTAATGATGTCAAAAAGTCTGTTAAATTTTACTATAACAACAGGTGGTTAGGCTAAGCAACACTAATTATTTTTGGTTATTAGTTTATGTAATAGCAATCACTAAACTGCACTTTAATGCAATGAGCCAGTGAAACAGTTATCTGCTTGTTTTCATTCGCCTGCAACATTTTCGAAGTTACGAAAAACAACAGCAGTTGTAAATAGTTTGAGGTTACTACCAAGACTAATGTTTGAGCTACTTTAACTGAATACTGTAAAGAATATTATTGTCGGTTGAAGCTGCATACTGAAAAAAAAAACAGTCCAAGCTGTGCAGATGCATAGTCAGATTGTGCATGTCAAATTACTGACAAACAAGAATTATAGCAGGGCAACTGTTTTTTTTTTTGTCATTTGTATTCTAGTATGAATGCAATTGAAATTGAGCGCTCCTTGAAGGAACACGCATTAAATGCACATATAAACAGGGATACATTAGAGCGCAAAAAACAACGAAACACAGAAGACGACAACACGTGTCCTGTGTTTCGTCGTTTTTTGCGCTCTAATGTATCCCTTATTGAACCAACGCGCCCAACAAAGCATTCTATTAATCACATATAAACACTAGGTATAATAGTATTACTGTACAGCAATGTGGTGCCAATCGTGTGTGGCACGATGTTGCATTTTTGACCAAAAGCCCGCACTTCTGAATTCCAATAATATATCTCGAGCTTGTTCGTCATCCATTTGAGGCTTATGAAGTAAAATGGGACTGCGCTAGTCTAAAGAGCCAAATAGAAAAAGATATCATTGAATATAATAAACATTACTCCATCGTTACATTTGGGGTTCTTATCACTTACGCAACAGCATCCACATTACTTATTAATTTTATTTATTTATTTTATTTATTTATAATACCTCAAAGGCCCCTATAGGAAGGGGTTTTACATGAGGAGTGGGCGTATCTACAAAAGCAATTCTTCTATGATTTGTTTGAAGATGGCTATATCGGATTGAAGCACTGCCTTGGTGGGAAGGTCATTCCAGTCCTTTGATGTCTGGTTGAAGAATGAGGAGGCGTGGGAGACAGTGTGAGCTTGGGGGGGGGGGGTATACGGTCTTTTCGTGGTTGGTCCGGCTTGAGTGGCGATGTGCGGGAACAATGAAGTCGGCTTGGGGTGACTTGTGAAAGAGAGAAAGGCGGACGACTCGACGGCGTGATACAAGGCTGGGAAGGTTGGCTGGGGATTTGAGTTTTGATGAGCTAGAGTTGTAGGAGTAGTCCGAAAAAATGAAACGTACGGCACGGCTCTGTACTGATTCAAGTAAGGTAATGTGATTATGTTGGTATGGGTCCCACAGCGCACATGCATTTTCGAGTTTCGGCCTGAGTAAGGAGCAGTAGGATAGAAGTTTGACTGAGGGAGGTGCTAATCGGATATTATGTCGCAGGAAGACAAGAACGCGATTAGCAGAATTTATGCTGGTTATGTGGGTGTGCCATGATAGATCAGAAATAACGAAAGGGAAGGGGTCAAGGGCTCGTTCTTTATTTGTTAGAAACAACTGCGAGGGCTTATTGGGCAGCAGCCATCTCATCTGAGTTCACGTTCTACGTGACGCCTCCTGGGAAGAAAGTGCGTTCCACGCACGCCGCCTTGGCCAAGAGTGGCGCTGCCTAACACTCCCAGGATAATACGTACACAAATACACAATAAAGTGGACGGGGAGACGACCGCCTTCGAAGCTCAGTTGGTAGAGCATCGGACGCGACATCCGAAGGTCATGGGTTCGGTTCCCACCGAAGGCAAGCTTTGTCTTTTCGTCCACTTTAATTCCTTTCTACTTTCTCCACAATTACAATACCACAAGTAACTTCCCCTATGCTTTCCTAGGCTTCATTGTCTGTTTGCTCATTAAGTTGTTTCTAACAAATAAAGAACGAGCCCTTGACCCCTTCCCTTTCGTTATTTCTTAGCTTGGGCCTCGTTGCGGCAGACTTGGTGCCTTAGGTAGCATGCGAGGGCTTATTGGGCAGCAGCCATCTCATCTAAGTTCACGTTCTACGTGACGCCTCCTGGGAAGAAAGTGCGTTCCACGCACGCCGCCTTGGCCAAGAGTGGCGCTGCCTAACACTCCCAGGATAATACGTACATAAATACACAATAAAGTGGACGGGGAGACGACCGCCTTCGTAGCTCAGTTGGTAGAGCATCGGACGCGACATCCGAAGGTCATGGGTTCGGTTCCCACCGAAGGCAAGGTTTGTCTTTTCGTTCACTTTAATTCCTTTCTACTTTCTCCACAATTACAATACCACAAGTAACTTCCCCTATGCTTTCCTAGGCTTCATTGTCTGTTTGCTCATTAAGTTGTTTCTAACAAATAAAGAACGAGCCCTTGACCCCTTCCCTTTCGTTATTTCTTAGCTTGGGCCTCGTTGCGGCAGACTTGGTGCCTTAGGTAGCATGTGAGGGCTTATTGGGCAGCAGCCATCCCATCTAAGTTCACGTTCTACGTGACGCCTCCTGGGAAGAAAGTGCGTTCCACGCACGCCGCCTTGGCCAAGAGTGGCGCTGCCTAACACTCCCAGGATAATACGTACATAAATACACAATAAAGTGGACGGGGAGACGACCGCCTTCGTAGCTCAGTTGGTAGAGCATCGGACGCGACATCCGAAGGTCATGGGTTCGGTTCCCACCGAAGGCAAGGTTTGTCTTTTCGTCCACTTTGATTCCTTTCTACTTTCTCCACAATTACAATACCACAAGTAACTTCCCCTATGCTTTCCTAGGCTTCATTGTCTGTTTGCTCATTAAGTTGTTTCTAACATGATAGATCAGAAGTGAGATTAATTCCTAAATACTTGTAGGTGTTAACAGCCGATATTGAAGAGCCGTATATTATATAATCGCGAGCAGGATATGACGTCATTCGATGAAAAGTGAGAAGGGAGGTTTTTGATGCGTTTAATGACATGAGCCACTTGTGGCACCAAGCTTCAATTTGACTGAGGTTGGATTGTAGGGATAAAACATCGTTGCTATTGTTAATAGGGCGGTATAGTACGCAATCGTCGGCAAACAGTCGAATCCCGGAACAAATGTTACTTGGAAGATCGTTAATGTATATGAGAAAGAGCAGGGGCCCGAGGACTGTGCCCTGAGGAACCCCAGATGTAACGGGTGCGAGGGAAGTGTTTGTTAACATGGACAAATTGCTGACGGTTACACAGGAAATCACGTATTCATTGAAAAACAAGATAATGAAGGTTTAGGCGAGACAGTTTTAGGAATAGGCGGTTATGGGGTACTTTATCGAAAGCTTTTTTGAAGTCTAGAAATAGCGCATCAATGGGGGTGTTAGTATCAAGGCTAGAACTAATGTCGTTGATAAAGAGAGCCAGTTGGGTGTCACAGGAAAGGCCCTTCTGGAAGCCATGCTGACTGGGATGAAAGAAATAGAAATTAACAGAGGTAAGAAACTTTGCAATATGTGAATGAAGAATGTGCTCCATTAATTTTGAACATACACTCGTTAGTGAGATGGGACGATAGTTTCTCGGTGACGCCAGTGTATCGAGCGTCTTGTAGAAAGCGTCTGCACACGACGGTGGCCACAAGAAGACTGCTTTATTGACAGCCAAAGGAACGCTTGCATACAGCGTTGCCAGGCGTTGCTCTGTTGGTTGCGCACAGAGTTGCCCGTTGCATCCTCCTTTCTTTGAACGCTAACAACACAAAAAGCACTGAAAACAGAAAGCACTTAACGCCGGTCGGTAACAGTCCTCTCTCCTAGGCTGATTCACTTTGTTCGAATCCGTGACTGTAGGAGAGGCGAAGCGGTGGTCTTTGGGGTCTGGTGGATCGTCGGCAGAAATCGTCACTGTTCGCTGACCCAGATGCACCCTCTGGCAGTCGGTCCTGCGTAGCCTGCGGAGCATCTGGCCCCGGCGGTATGGCTTCACTTGTAGATGAATCGGAGGTGTCGTCGCTGTCGTCGGCGTTGTAATGGGAGAATCGACAGAACGCTTCTGGCGTTTTGCGGAGGTGTTGTCTATTCCGACGGAAAACCCGGCCATCTTCTGTCAGAACGGTGTACGACCTTGGCGCCACGAGATCTTGGACTTGCGCTTTTATTTCCCATCTACCATCATTGAGAACGCGGACGACGTCTCCCCTCTGCAATGTAGCAAGTGATCTTCTTGGGGTCCTTGCTTGAACATGTTTTCGCACGGGCCTTGGGGGTGACACTGAAAAATCTGGAAGCAGCGTTCTGAGACTCCGTCCCATCAGCAGCTCTGCTGGCGACCGGCCATCCTCAAGAGGGCACACCCTGTAGTTCAGAAGGCCCAAATAGAAATCCTCTTTATTCCTCTCCGTTTTATCCAGAATCCGCTTGACCACTTGCACGCCCTTCTCGGCGAGTCCATTGGATCTGGGAAAATGCGGACTTGAAATTGTATGCTGGAAGTCATATCGAGCCGCAAAATCTTTAAACTCTTTTGACGTGAACTGAGGGCCGCCATCACTGCAAACTTCTAGTGGTAACCCGTGCCTCGCAAAGATCTGTTGTAGTTTCCGAATGACAGCTGTTGCTGAGGTTTCCTTTAGCTGTTCGACCCCCGCAGGGGCGTCTGCATGAGCAGACGTTTGGTGTGTGGCAACACCACGGACCCGAGCCAACGGGGGGGTTGCGACCCCCTCCCACGTGTCGCCGTGCGTGGCTTAGCCGTGTCCGGGGAAAAGGGGATCCTGGGGGTTGAGCCAATGCTGGGTGATTGGACCTTTAAGGCCCCCCAGCGGCGGCAACACACCCCTTTGGCCCCGGCTTCACGTAGACGGCACCCCTGGGCTGACCCACCCAGGGGAAATCGGCAGTCGCCTTTCCTATCTCTCTCTCCCTATGTCTTCGCCTTTCTTTCTCACTTTTTATCTGTCCTGTCCTCTCCTCTCTTCAGTTTATTTCCCCGTTTCGTGGCGGCTAGGGTTAACCTTGTGTGGATGGCCAACCTTGGTTCACCATATTAGGTTATAGTGGCGGTGTACAGCTGGCGTTGGTAGGTGTGTGCAACACATCCTCCCACGTCCCCTTGTTGGGCTCCGTGGTGGGTGGCTGGCACCGCTGCCGAAGCAAAACCGGCATGCTATGTTGAGCGCATCCTTTCTAAAATCTGATCGTAGCCTTAAAAGGGTACGGACCGAAGCAGCAACAAATTTCTTTGCAAAGAATCCTAAACAGTTCCCCAAATATCATGTAATTCATAGTGACGTTTCACATGAAAAGGCACGAACGATCTCGCCGTTTTTGGTAGCAAGAAGCCTGACTGACAAACTAGGACCAGGGTACAAGGCATCTAAGATGGCCAGTGGCGATCTGCTGCTTGAACTTCGAGACATCAAACAGTACGAAAATCTTCCCAACCTCAAGACGTTTGGCGAAATTCCTGTCACAATCACCCCTCATCGATCCATGAATACCGTTCGTGGTGTCGTTTCAGACGAAGATCTTCTGAACCTCTCTGACGCAGAACTTCTTGATGGCTGGAAGGAACAAAACGTGATCAATGTACAAAGAATAAAAATAAGAAGGGACAACCATGAAAAGCCAACCAAGCACATAATACTGACATTTGGTTCAAGTGAACTTCCAGAGACTATAGAAACAGGCTACACCAAACTAAGAATACGGCCATACATACCCAATCCACGTAGATGTTTTAAGTGCCAGAAATTCGGCCACAGCTCCCACATTTGTAGAGGACAATCCACTTGTGCCAGGTGTGCCTCGACAGACCATATCTCTGACAGCTGCGAAGCTGCACCTTCCTGTGTTAACTGTGGTGGTGAGCACCCAGCATATTCACGGTCTTGTACCATATGGAAAAAAGAGAAAGACATTATTTCATTGAAAGTCAGGGAAGGCATCTCTTTTAAAGAAGCCAGAAAGAGATGTTCAGCATTCCACGGCACATCATATGCGGATGCGACGCGTCAGGGGGCAGCGTCGCACCGACCCCCGCCACTTGCTCAGCCTGCGCATAGCGAGCCGGCTGCTGTGGCACCTGCCCCCGTGGCGGCAGTAGTTAAGTCTACTCCGCCAACTTGTGAACAGAGGCCGACGACCGCAGGGCCGTCGGGTCTCAAGGTTTCGCCCCGCCAGGCGAGGCCTGAAGCTCGCACAACGAGCCTGCATGCGCGGGCGTCCAGTGCCTCCCATGAGGCAATGGACACGACACCGGTGCCATCGGTGCCGAAAGAGCGGTGCAGTTCTGCTGACTGCAAGAAGAAAGAAAAGCAGAGAATCAGGGGTCCTGATAAGGACCCTTGAGCATACACTCTTCATTATCTTCCTACACGGAACGCCATACTTTTCGCTAATATGTCGACGCAAATAATGTATTGGAATATCAGGGGCCTAATTCGCAACCTAGACGACATAAGTGAGCTCCTACGCTGCTACCAGCCGAAGGTGTTCTGTGTCCAGGAGACGCACTTAAGCTCAAAACAGGTGAACTTTCTCCGGCATTACGCCGTCTATAGGAAAGACCGTGATGAGGCCTCTACTTCATCGGGAGGTGTCGCGATAGTGGTGGATAAGTCTATTCCTTGCCATCATATTGTCCTTCAAACGCCCCTCGAGGCGGTTGCAGTCCGTGCAATTTTATTTAATAAGTTGGTTTCAATCTGTTCTATTTATATACCGCCTCATTATCAACTGACCAAAGAGGAGTTGTACACCCTCATTAAACAACTTCCAGAGCCTTACATTATCGTAGGCGATTTTAATGCCCATAATATCTTATGGGGAGACTCGCGCTGTGACCAAAGAGGCCGTCTTGTAGAAAATTTGCTGGTAACATCGGACGTATGCCTGTTCAACAAAAAGGAACCAACGTATTTCAACTTATCACACAAAACATACTCATCACTTGATCTCGCGATTGGCTCTGCAGTCCTCTTTCCTTTCCTGGAATGGAATGTCATCAAAAACCCTTTTGGAAGCGACCATTTCCCCATAACATTGAACTTGAACGAGCAACAAGACTCTCTGCCTCATGCTCCCCGATGGAAACTAGAATCTGCAGACTGGGAGCGTTTTAATGAGTTTACGTATTTATCACAAGATTTTATCAATGATCTTAGCATAGATGCTGCTGTTACATATTTTACCACTTTTGTTTTAGATGCAGCAGAAAGGTTTATTCCGCAATCGAATGGTCATTCATGCAAAAGACGAGTTCCTTGGTGGAATGATGACTGCAAACAGGCGCGAAGGAAGCAAAATAAGGCATGGGGTATTCTGCGCAAATATCCAACTGCGGAAAAACTTGTCCAATTTAAACAGATAAAATCTCAGGGAAGGCGCATACGACGACAGGCAAGACGCGCAAGCTGGCAGAAGTTCCTATCAGGTATAAATTCATACACTCAGGAGGCAAAAGTCTGGAATAATCTGCGAAGGCTAAATGGGCAGCCATCCCAACCACTGCCTCTTGTGAATCACGAGGGAAATACCTTGGTAGACCAGGCAGATGCTCTGGGAGAGCATTTTGAACGTATTTCTAGTTCCATGCACTATCCGCAGTCTTTCAAGAGATACAAAGAGAAAGAAGAAAGCAAGCGATTGGAATATAAATGCCACCAGAATGAACCCTACAATCGTCCGTTTTGCATGGCTGAGTTAAGAACTGCACTAGCTTCATGTCAGAGTTCGGCACCGGGACCCGACAGAATTATGTATGATATGATTAAACATCTACACTCCGATACACAAGTGACATTGCTCTCAATTTATAACAATATCTGGACTGAGGGACACATTCCAATCGCGTGGAAAGAAGCCACAGTTGTTCCTGTTCTAAAGCAGGGAAAAGACCCCTCCTTAGTAACAAGCTATCGCCCAATAGCACTTACGAGTTGCCTTTGCAAGGTGTTTGAAAAGATGATAAACTGCCGCCTATTGTTTCACCTTGAATATAATCGCATCCTTGACCCGTATCAGTGCGGATTTAGAGAGGCCCGGTCGACTACTGACCACCTCGTGCGTGTAGAGGCCTACATCCGCAACGCATTTGTCCACAAACAGTACTTTCTGTCTGTGTTTTTGGACATAGAGAAAGCATACGACACGACGTGGCGCTATGGGATTCTCCGTGATTTGTCTAGAATGGGTGTTGGCGGGAACATGTTTCATATCATTGAGAGCTACCTGTCGAACCGGACATTCCGCGTCCGGATTGGTAGTGCTCTTTCTAGAGTGTTCATTCAGGAAACTGGAGTGCCGCAGGGTGGCGTTCTGAGTTGTACCCTCTTTATTGTAAAAATGAGCTCTCTGCGATCATCAATTCCAAGAGATGTGTTTTATTCTGTGCATGTTGATGATGTGCAGGTAGGCTTCCGATCATGCAATCTGACAGTATGTGAGCGGCACGTGCAACTTGCCCTAAACAATATATCAAAGTGGGCAAATGAGAACGGGTTCAGGCTAAATCCGCAGAAAAGTTCAGTAGTCCTTTTTACAAGAAAAAGGGGCTTGGTCCAAGACCCAGTTATTGAACTACATGGCCAGCGCCTAGCATTACATGGAGAACAAAAATTTTTAGGTATTGTACTTGATTCCAGGCTGACCTTTATTCACCACATAAAATATCTCAAGGCTAAATGCCTGAAAACAATGAACATCCTAAAGCTTTTATCGCACACATCATGGGGCAGTGACAGGAAGTGCCTCATGAATCTTTATAGGAGCCTCGTTCGATCTCGGTTGGACTACGGCGCCGTAGCTTATCAGTCGGCTACACCCAGCGCACTCAAGATGCTGGACCCTGTTCATCACTTAGGCATACGCCTCGCCACCGGTGCCTTCAGAACAAGCCCGGTCGAAAGTCTTTATGTCGAGGCGAATGAATGGTCCCTCCATATACAGCGTTCATACTGTGCCTTAAATTATTTTCTGAATGTACACTCCAACAAAGGACACCCTTGTCATGCCACAGTTAATGATATGGCATCCGCAACGTTGTTCCATAACAGACCATCAGTGAGACAGCCATTCTCTCTTCGTGTGAGGAAGCTCTGTGACGACATGGATATTCCACTGCTTGAGCATCACCTAATGGCTCCGCCTGAACCTTTCCCGCCCTGGCTTTGGAAGATGGTAGACTGTGACATGTCGTTCGTGGAAGTGACTAAACATGCACCAGAAGCCCATATCCACATGCACTTTTTGGCACTTCAGTTTAAGTTTTCTTGCCCAGAATATTACACTGATGCCTCTAAATCCCATGCCGGCGTGTCTTATGCAGCTGTCGGCCCATCGTTCTTGGAATCTGATGTTCTACACCCTAACACCAGCATCTTTACAGCTGAGGCATATGCCTTATTGTCTGCTCTGAAACACATAAAACAACCGAAAGTACATAAAGCTGTCATATACACAGATTCATTGAGTGTTGTGAAAACCTTAAGTTCATATTGCAAACACAGAAATCCAGTCATTATTGATCTGTATTCTCTCTTGTGCTCTATTTACACTTCTGGCCAACATGTGACTGTATGCTGGGTGCCAGGACACCGTAATATAAAGGGGAATGAGCTGGCTGACCAGCTTGCCACATCTGCTATCACAAACACTGCCAAATCAAACATTGCTGTCCCTGTGATGGACATGAGAGCTTACGTGCGTAAAAGACTTAATATGTACTGGCAACGATTGTGGGATGCCCAGACCCACAACAAGCTTCATTTAATTAAGAAAAATATAGAAAACTGGCCCCCCACTACGAAATCTAGACGAATTGACGTCCTATTCTCGAGACTGAGAATAGGACACACTTACGGAACACACAATTATCTTTTGACAGGGGATGAACCTCCGACCTGTGATAGGTGCGGGGAGGCACTGACTGTGCTTCATGTCCTCATACAATGTCAAGATCTCAAGCCTCTGAGAAAAAGACACTTTTCAAGGGCATATCGGGAACATATTCCCCTTCATCCTGCGATGCTTTTAGGAATTGATGCACTTTTTCACCAGCATACGTTATTAAATTTTCTTAAAGATGCCGGCACATTGAAAGTTATTTCTGAAAGACGTACGTAGAACATCCTCTGCAAGAGGATGTTTCTACGAGAGAACGCCTTAAATGCACGCGTCTCTGGCCCCTTGCAAAGCAAGGGCTTCTGAGGCAGCAGTGCCCAGCATCAATCACTTCAGCCTCTTAGTATTCTTATTCATTGTACAGTTCTTAGGCTCATTGCAGACACTTAATGTCACTCTCATGGTTTTAAATGGTTATATGTTTTACGCACTTTGAGTGCGCAGTATTTTAGGCCACTTTACAGCCATCATGCATATGCCCATTGTAATAGCACTCACCATCGTTTGCTGAATTTCCTTTGTCTTGGCGCTCTTTGGCCAAAAATGGCCCTTGCGCCACAAAACATCAAATATCATCATCATTAGCTGTTCCACTTCAGGAAAATTAGAGTAGCCATCATAGACAACCAAGAAATTCTTCCCAGCATGCTGAAAAAGATCGGCGCCAACTCTAGCCCACAGCAAGTCAGGGACGGTGCGCTGAAGAAGGGGCTCGTCAGGTTGCCGATAAGCAAACTTCTTGCAGACGTCACACCTGTCAATAAAATGGGCAATATCTGCTGCCATTCCTGGCCAATACATCAGTTTACGTGCCCTCGATTTGCATTTTCCTAACCCGAGATGCCCTTGGTGCACACGTCTCAGCATCTCCGTTCGCATGCTTGCAGGTACCACTACTTTGGTTCCTTTTAGCAGTATTCCGTTGACCACAGAAAGCTCGGCTGTGAAGGGCTTTAGCTCACCCTCTACTGGGGTTGACGACTGCAAGCTCGAAATGACAACTTGTAGCATTTCATCACTGGCCGTTGCTGCCTGCAGACGGGAAAGGGTGGCTGGATCCACATTCGAAGTAAGGATGCCCACAGCATGAACTTCAACATCTGTTGTGCCCTCGCCTGGGTGTTCCTGTGCTGGGATTCTTGACAAGGTGTCCGCAACAACTAATTTGCTGCCTTGAACGTACTGCAAATCATATTCATATTTCAGCAGCCGAAGAAATAGGCGCTGCAGACGCGGTGGCATGTCACCTATTTCTTTCTTTGAAATCGCCAATTATGGGCTGTGGTCAGTTTCGATAGCAATATGTCTTCCAATGACATAATCATTAAACTTTTCACAGCCGAATGTTATGCCTAATGCCTCTTTTTCTATTTGAGCATACCTTCGCTCGGTTTCTGTGAGTGCTCGCGAGGCGTATCCTACGGGACGCCAATCGCGTCCGTGTTGTTGGAAAAGGACCGCTCCGAGTGCAAATGCAGACGCGTCCGTCGACAGTTTCGTGGGAAGCTCGGAATTAAAAACAGCCAGGACTGGCGCTTTCGTTAGCATCATTTTGAGTTGCTCCCACTCACGCTCGTGAACCTGCGTCCACTCGAAAACTGTATCGTTCCTGATTAGGCTGCGCAAGGCCTCAGTGTGGGCTGACAACAGTGGCAAGTACTTTCCGAAGTAGTTCACTGCTCCCAGGAAGCGCTGAACGTCTTTCTTGGTCTTCGGCGCAGGTTGGGTTAAGATGCACTTTATCAGGTCGGGATTAGGCTCAATACCTTTGGAGCTAATTTTATCACCCAAGAAGGTGATTTCAGGTTGTCCGAAAATGCACTTTTCCGCATTCAAAGTAAGGCCCTCAGCCTGTGCCCTCGCTAGCGCTTTGTGCAGGCGTTCATCGTGTTCCTTTTTGCTAGAACCCCACACAAGCACATCGTCGATGTACACACGCGTTCCTGGGAGGTCATCGAATACCTGGCTCATGGTACGCTGGAAAACTTCGGGTGCAGATGCAATACCGAACGGTAGTCTGAGATACCGATAACGACCGAACGGGGAACTGAATGTGCAAATTTCTGAAGTCTTTCTATCTAAAGGAATTTGATGAAAACCGCTGTTTGCATCAAGTCTGCTGAAAAACCTTGCTTGCGCTAGCTCACCCTCGATTTCTTCCCGGCATGGCAACTGAAAGTGTTCTCTTTTCACTGCCCTGTTAATTGCCCGCGGGTCCATGCAAACTCTTAAGTCCCCATTTTTCTTCCTCACGATGACCAAGGGACTTACCCAATCTGACGGCTCTTCCACTTTCTCAATGATGTTCGCGGCACACATCCGCTGGAGCTCTTTCTTGAGTGGCTTTCTGAGCGCGTAAGGTACACGCCGGGTAGGCTGTACTACGGGGACAGCGTCCTCTCGAAGCACCATTTTGTGCTCGCGACGCGTCCTTCCATTGCCAGTGAATAGCCTTGGGTATGTCTGCTTTAGGCTTGCGTATCCATCGCTGTTATCCACCGCGTCGACTCTGTTGACCAGACCAAGTTGCTCACTAGCCTCGAGGCCCAAAATTGCTTGCTTCTTCTTTACTATGAAGAACTCAAGCGGAACATGCCGCTTGTCGAACTGCACGGTGAGGCGAACCTTTCCACAGTGTGGTATTTCACCACCCCCATAATGACGCAAGACGCTCCTTGTGGGGTACGGCCGCTGCTTCGTACCGAGCCTGTTGAACAGCGAACGCGGCAGCAAGTTAGCCTGCGCTCCGGTGTCGACCTTCAGCCGCACCTCCTTTCCTTCAATGATGGTGGTTACAACCCAATCGCGACTTTCGTGACCACGCTTGCTTTCCATTGTCCTGATCTCCAGAACGTCGAAGTCACCGTCGCTCTTCACTCCGTCGACCACGTCATCAACAGCTGCTTGGTTGCTTGTACAGCAAGCGGCGAAGTGATTAGGCTTCGTGCAGTTGTTGCATATCTTTCCGTACGCCGGACACTTTCTTGGCGCATGTGACAAGTTGCAGTACCGGCATTTTTTCCGTCCCTTTTTAAGTGGCGTTCTTGAAACAGGTTCAATCTTGTTTTCCTCAGCCCACGCTTTATTTTGCGATTCAGCAAGTTCCTCAGCCTTGCAGTATTCCACTGCTGTGACGAGAGTCAGGTCCTTCTTACGAAGAAGCTTTTCACGCAGGGAAGCGCTAGAAATGCCATACACGATTTGGTCCCTCAGCATAGAGTCTCGTAAATCACCGAAGTTGCACGTTCTTGCTTTTAGCTGCAAGTCCCGAAAGAACTGTTCGAATGGCTCTCCGTGTGCCTGACGACGCGAGCGAAACACATAGCGTTCGTAGGTCTCATTACACTTGGGCAAGCAGTAGGCTTCAAACGCTTGAACCAAAGCGTTGTAGTCTTTAGCTTCCTCCGGCGTCAGGTTCAGGGTATTGAACACATCAATTGCTTCTTGACCGGCGACGTGCAAAAAAATTGCAGCTTTCTGTTCCTTACTGCGTGGTTTGATGGGCTCCGTAGCTATCAGGTACAGCTCGATGCGTTGCTTGAATGTCTGCCAGGACGCCGCTGCGTTATCGCCTAATTGCAGTGGCTCGGGCGGGCGTAGTTCAGTCATGGTGGCGTCCCACTTCTGACACCATGTATCGAGCGTCTTGTAGAAAGCGTCTGCACACGACGGTGGCCACAAGAAGACTGCTTTATTGACAGCCAAAGGAACGCTTGCATACAGCGTTGCCAGGCGTTGCTCTGTTGGTTGCGCACAGAGTTGCCCGTTGCAGCCAGGTTACCTTTTTTGGGCACTGGGATGACCTTTCCCACCTTCCAATCCTGTGGGAGGGTACTAGTGGAAAGTGACTGCTGAAATATGCAAGACAGAATGACACTGGTGATTTATTTGCTTTGTACTCTTTAGTATTTTGGTGCTGATGCCATCTATCCCAGCTGATGATGTCACCTTTAGGTTGTCGATTAAGGCAGCGATACCAGCAGCCTCAAAGGTGATTTCCTGCATTACCGGATATTAGATCGGGGACAAGTAGGGTAATTCGCTATCAGGCTCTTGTTAACCTTGTAACCTAACCTTGTAAGTATCATTTACAAGGTTAAGAACAGGACACACACACAGTACACACTCACACCTTCTGTCTGGTGGTGACCCACCCATGTGCGATAAATGTGGTCAACCCCTTACCGTCCTACATCTTGTCATTCAATGCAGTCATTTAGATCCTATTAGAAAAAAGCATTTCCCATTAATCTATCGAGAACAAATGCCTCTTCATCCAGCGATGTTCATCGGTAGGGATGCGCTCTTCAAACATGATTCACTGTTTGCGTTTTTAAAGGATGTTCGTAGTTTTCATGTTATTTACTCTGGTAATCCACAGCACGACCTCTGAAGAGAAGTCGTTGCTGCGGTAGACACATTGTAAAGCACCTGCCTCGTGGCCCTTGGATACAAGGGCACTGACGAGGCTTTCGTGCTCATACCCTGTCTCCATAGTTTTATTGTCATGACGGTTTTGCCATTCGTTCTCACTGCACACATTTCCTGCCACTGCCATTATTTTAAAATGTATATTTTACCCGCCTTTCGCGCGTGGAATTTTAGGCCCCTTTACAGCCAGTTACCATAACCACTGCTCACATCTTTTGTCCCATGAAATGGCGCTCTTTGGCCGTGAAACGGCCCTTGCGCCAGAAAACATCATACATCATCATAGACACCTCTCCAATCTTGGTATCCGTGGTAACATGTTAAATACCATAGAAAGTTATTTATCCAATCGAACATTCCGTGTTCGTGTGGGCGATGCCCTATCAAGACCATTTGTACAAGAGACTGGGGTGCCTCAAGGCGGTGTGGTCAGTTGCACTCTTTTTATTGTAAAAATGAATTTGTTGCGTCTGTGCATTCCACGAAACATGTTTTACTCAGTATATGTCGATGATGTACAGATAGCGTTCTCCTCGTGCAATCAGGCAATCTGCGAGCGTCAGGTTCAGCTCGGCCTTAACAAGGTGACTAAATGGGTCGATGAAAATGGCTTCAATTTAAGCCCGCAGAAGAGTAGCTGTGTACATTTTAGCAGGAAAAGAGGTCTGCATCCTGAACCCGGCATTGACTTAAAGGGTCAGTGTGTACCCGTTAAATCCGAACAGAAATTCTTGGGTGTAATTCTTGACCAGAAACTTTCATTTGTACCTCACTTAAGACAGCTGAAAATAAAGTGCATGAAAAGCATGAATATTTTAAAGGTATTGTCACGCACTACATGGGGTAGTGACACAAAATGTCTCTTAAATCTATATAAAAGCCTGATACGATCACGTCTAGACTATGGGTCTGTAACATACCAGTCTGCTTGCCCAAGTGCTCTTAAAATGTTGGACCCTGTCCATCACTTGTGCATTCGGCTTGCCACAGGAGCTTTCAGAACAAGCCCTGTGGAAAGCCTGTACTTGGTATCGGACGAATGGTCGCTGCACCTGCAGAGAGCGTACTTAGCTTTAATGTATTATTTTCGAGTGAATGCAAAGAATGACCACCCCGTCTATGCTGTTATTAACGATCTATCCAGCGCGCAACTCTTCCGCAGCCGTCCTACACTGAGAGTGCCTTTCTCACTGCGTGTAAGGGATGTGGCCGAGGAAATGGGCGTTGAAATCGTCGAACATAACATAATGCCACCACCTGCACACTTCCCACCGTGGAAGTGGCAGGTTGTCGACACCGATTTGTCCTTTCCATATGTCACAAAACATGCTCCGCCCTCACAAATTAAAGTGCATTTCTTAGAACCTGCGGCATTTCCGACGCGAGTATCAGTGTCGCGCGCTGCTTATCAGTGCTGCATTTGGGTGTCGCGCACCGTAAATTATTTTTCATCGAAGATATCAGGAGGCAAGAAGTGTTCCTTTAATGCAGGCTGGGCGAACCCAAGTGTCTCCGACTTTGCAATTTGGATTAGGCTTGTGGAAAATGATCCGCACGAAGCCATGTGTACAGTTTGCCGGAAAACGTTTTCGCTGAGCAACATGGGTCACAGAGCTGTTTGAAGTCATGCCTCTAGCAAGAACCACATTGCTGCATTGAATTTTCTCAAAAGTGCTTCCCAGCCAAAGCTATTATCATTTTTTAAGAGCCTGACGGACGCCTCGCCTAGCAGTAGCGCTGGATCTGCGCCTGCTGCTACTGAAGTTGCAGTCACTACTGCTCCTGTGCAAGTGTCAGTGGGTGGTTTTTTGTTAAAAAACAACATGACTAAAGCAGAAATAATTTGGACTGGCGCTCTTTGGCCACAATTGGCCCTTGCGTAATAAAGCATCAAACATCGTCAACAATTTGGTGTCTCCCTCGTTAAGAGGATGTTGCTACGGCTGTACTTGCGTGTACGCACTCGCCTCGAGACCCTTGATCGCAAGGGGACTCTGAGGCTGTAGTGTTTTTAATTATCTCAGACGTAACTACATGATTTTAAAACACGTTTTATACTCATTGCACACCCTCCGTTGGCATCCTCACCAAAATTTTATTACCTGCATTCGTTTTAGGCACGTTTGGTGCGTATGATTTTAGGCCCCTTTACAGCCACTTCACATCAAGGCATTCTCATAGATCACAGCATTGCTTACACATTTTCATTGCTCTTGGCGCTCTTTGGCCGTGATCGGCCCTTGTGCCAATAAACGCAAGACATCAATCAATCAACAATTTGGTGTCTCAATACCGTAATGACACATGGATCCTTTCGTTCTGCGGCAGCATCTGCGGCACTTTTTCCACTGATGTTTCCCACTTCTGAGGTGGGACCTCCATCAACGTGCAAAAACATTGGATAGTTTCAATAGTGTGTTCTGCCGGTGGGGCGATACACAACGAAGACGAGATGTTGAAGCTGACAGGACACAGTGTCTACATGCACCTATTCGACTCATTGCCAAAGCACGCTAGATGATATGGAGAGCAAAGAAGAAATGTGCTGTAAGCAAGGGTTCTTGTGCATACTCACGAGTATGCACAAGAACCCATACTACTTGCTGCCGTACTACTTGCTGCCGTACGCACCTTTGCATACTACTTGCTGCCGTACGCACCTTTGACCCCATGACAACCAAACAGCTCGGTTTGCGATGTGTACATAGTGTTGAAAATAGAAGCCTTTTTGTGCAACACACCGTGTTTGGCAAACCCAAAAATGGCACATTAACTTGAAGAAGTAGACTAGTGGTTCGAGAAGGACTTTGCAGTGGTCGTTATCAATGTGCAAGAACATTGGATAGCTTTAACAGAGTGCTTCGCCATTAGGTGATGCCCGCCAATGACGAGAAGTTGACAGGACACAGGTGCCCACATGCTCCTGTTCGATTCATCGCGAAAGCATGCTAGATGCTATGAAGAGATACCATTCAACATGCGCACCTATCTTACATAAGAATGGTGCTCTAAGTGAGGCTTTGGGTGCACATTGACGAGTGTCAATTGCTTCTGTACACACGTATGTCTCCACGGCAGCTGAAGAGCTCGGATTGCAGTGGATATTGAACGCAGAAGCCTTTCTGCGCAATGCACCCGTGTTTAGTGAGCCTGTCGCCCTGGAGAGACTCGTTTACTGCGGACGATGTGGCAGTAAATGATTTATGACAAGCCATAAATGGCTTGTCCCAAATGGCATGAGCGAGCGTGTAGAAAGACAATTCCAGAAAATCATGATGTTAGGGCAAAGCAATTTCTCAACGTGTTTTGTGATGTGGCTCTATCTCAGATGCATGCAAAAGAAACTTCCAGCTAAACCGTGCTTACCTTGCCGAGTTGCAGCCTGTGCACCGTCTGCCTCATCACTTCTCCAGCTCCCATCTGTTCGGTTGCCTTGCCAGTCATCACTGTCTGTGGTACCTGAACAGCACATGGGTCACGAAGGAGGAGACTCCTTCAGAAGAAAGTTGTGCAAATCCACACAGGCACACACAATATTTCTGATGTTTTCTTCCATAGCTTTAAAGGGGCGACAAAGAATTCGTCATATCTGAGCGAGTATGCCAAAAGCATTTTTGACTACCCTACGAGCCCTGCTCAACCTATAATTAAATATTCTCATTTGGTGCAGCTCCTCGAATTTCTTGGTTCCACTGCTTTGTGTAATTAAGGTTTGGCCAGTGGAAGCTGTGGTGCTGCCGGTGAGGACAGGATGAAGACCTGTAAGAAAGCACAGGTCTCGTAGTGAAGCTGAAGTGCCAAAATGTGCAACGCATGACACGCGTTTGTTGCATACAATTACTTGCACTTTTCAATTGTAAGTGCTTGTACTCTAGGTTGTCAGCAGTGCTGGCACATACAGAAAAGGACACCAGTTTGCAATGTTTTTATACCATGTAACAGGTTCATTTCTGCACTTCTGATGCTTCATAATATGCTCGTCTAAGAAACGCAGCAAACATAATTTTGATTTGATTAACATATCGTTTCCCCCTGCCTGTACTGATTATATCTGCAACTTTTCATGTCATGCGTGACCAACAAACAACAGTGCAATGTTTGATTCCACAGAAACGTCACTTGAAAAGAAGCTTTATTAAAGAAGAAAAGCTCAAAGTCTTGTGGCATAGTTTGACGCATCGAATTCTGCCATAAGTGAACTGTTAGTGAAAAACTGGCTGTTCCTGGAACTCAGGGCTTCTTGCGACAATAATAAGACATGTGGTAAAAAAGGTTCCCTCTTTGAGAAAAAGAGAGCTGGCAGTATATGCAAGTGACGGGATGCTCGGCCGTGTGGGTACGAAAATGGCATGCGAGGATTTTTCTTGCAGAGAATGCAGCAGTACACTGGCCATGCTGGAAGGACCGGTCACCCGTATGTTGACACAGGTGTCTGTACATGCAGGACCTTCTTTGAGTTGTGAAAGGGCACAGCTGGCAGGAATAATCATTATTTAGCACAGAAACAAGTGACCGGAACTGCTCCAGGAACCCTGATGGCATCGAACCTGCAAGGTCGCAAGAAACACGGAGCGAGTCATTTGGCTATAAAACAATCATGACATGTCTCTGCAATGGGAATGCAATGTACAGAAGTACATTCGGGCTTGCCCCCGCCGGGGCGTCTGTGGGAGCAGGCGTTTGGTGTGCGACGACACCACGGACCCGAACCAACGGGGGGGTTTCGACCCCCTCCCACGCCTGGCCGTGCGTGGCTGAGCCGTGTCCGGGGAAAAGGGGACCTGGGGGTTGAGCCGACACTGGGTGATTGGACCTTTAAGGCCCCTCGGTGGAGGCAATACACCCCCTTGGCCCCGGCTCCACGTAGACGGCACCCCTGGTCTGACCCACCCAGGGGAAACCGGCTGGTCGCCTTTTCCTGTCCCCCTCTTCCATCTTTTTCTTTTCTATCTCTTTTCTGTGCTGTCCTGTCGTCTCCTCTCTTCTTTCATCTACCATAGGCGGCTTGGGTTAACCTTGTGCAATTAGCCTACCTTGGCCTATGCGCCTTGGGTTATAGTAGTGTTTTACGGCTGGCGTCTGCATGCTTTCATTATGGAGAAACTTGTAGCGTCCCCTTGTTGGCTCCCTGGTGGGTGGCTGCCAACGCCGCCGAACAAAAAACAACTATCATGCACAGAGCATTTCCCCTCATAACTGATCGTGCCGCACAAAGGCGGGTACGCACCGAAGAAGCAAACTTTTTCAACTGGCGAAAAGAAGTATTCCCACATTTCCATGTAATACACTGTGACAAAACTGACAAGCAAGGGAGAACCTTATCCCCATTTCTAGTGGCCAAATGTTTAACGAACACTCTAGGGGCCGGTTACAAGGTTACCAAAATGACTAGTGGAGACCTCCTTCTAGAAGTACAGAACAAGCAGCAATTTGACAGACTTAGTGATCTTGCAACTTTTGGTGGCATTCCAATCACTGTGACACCACACAGGTCGATAAACTCAGTCCGCGGAGTCGTATCTGATTCCGATCTCATTGAACTGTCCGACACAGAACTTCTGGTAGGTTGGAAGGATGAGAACATGACTAGTGTACAGCGCATTACCATCAGAAGAGACAACAAGCACATACCAACAAAACACTTAATTCTCACCTTTGCCTCAAGCGACCTTCCTGACACCATTCAAACCGGATATTCAAACCGGATATTCAAACCTTGGGTAGTTACATTTGGTTATAGCGGCGATGCATGGCTGGCGACTCAGGTGTTTTACCTTGTAGCGTCCCTTTGTTGGGCTCGGTGGTGGGTGGCCACCATCGCCGCCGAACATCAAATGCTTCACATGGAAAAATCTTTTCCCCCCCTCACCGATCGGTCCCTGAAAAGGAACCGCACCGAAGAAAGCGCCAAACTAAGCCGAACCGACTGCGACCACCTCCCCGGTTTTCTGATTATACACTCTCTTGAAGATAATAACTCTGTTGCAGCACTATCGGTTTTCCTGATAGCTAGAACACTTGAGAACCTAATAGGCAAAAAGTACGACGCAAAGAAACTGTCATCCGGGGATCTTCTTCTTGAAGTTACCCAGAAAGAACATTCAAACACACTCCTGAAACTGAAGCAGTCTGCTCACCTGAACGTGTCCATCACCCTCCACCGGAGTCTTAACACTGTCCAAGGTGTCATCTCACAGCGCGACCTAATGCGAGAGGCTGAAACTGACCTCCTAGAAGGCTTCCGAGAGCAAGGCGTAGTCGCCATCCGTCGTATCACCATCAGGCGGAACGGGGAAGAGGTGGTGACGCCCCACATTGTCTTAACGTTTAACCGCTCCGTCCTGCCCGAAGCTGTAAAAGCTGCATTCCTTCACTGCAAAGTTCATCCCTACATTCCTAACCCTAGAAGGTGCTTCAAATGCCAGAAATACGGACACGAATCCAACACTTGTCGCGGAAAACTTACATCTGCGAAATGTGATGACCACGAGCACCCAACCGAGAGCTGCACTTCCACGCAAACAGAATGTCCCAATTGCCACGGGCCGCACGCCGCGTACTCGCGGACATGTGAAACATTCAAAAAGGAGAAAGAAATAATCCAGGTCAAAGTTACAGAAAATATCTCGTTCTCTGAAGCCCGGAAGAAGGTCTCGCTTCTGTCCGGAAAATCCTATGCTGACGCAGCGCGCCGGGGGGCCGGGCGGCGTCTAGTGACGGTGGGCACGCAATACAGCTTTGCTGATGCATGCTCATCTCGGCCCCCCACCAAGCAGCCGCCGGCTGCACCAACCTTCCAAGTCCCGGAGGTCACCTTCTCACAGGCCTCGGGGACGACACACACAAATGAGAGGGCATCTGTTCCTCTCGAAAAACGTCCATCAGCCCCCGAGTGTCCACCGGAGGCAATGGAAGTGACACCAGGACCCTCAGCGTCGGCGACGCTGATGGGATCCCCCAAAGTGAGGCGGAGCTCATTAGACCGCCTCAAAGGGAAGAAACACCCACCAGTCAAGCCGCCTGATAAAGGTGGCGAAGTGTGAGTAGGCCACCCTCTTTCCCTTATCCAAAAAGATGGCTGCCGAAAGAATCATTCACTGGAACTGCCGAGGACTATTGAAGAACCTGGACGACATTTACGAAATACTTGCACAACACCAACCAAACATACTCTGCTTGCAAGAAACGCACCTAAATACAACACACAATAACTTTTTAAAGAGATATGTGGTATATAGAAAGGACAGGCAAGGCAGTGCCCATTCATCTGGCGGTGTTGCTATCGTTGTGCAGAAAGCAGTTCCGTCTCAAAGCCTCACTCTGGCTACAGATTTAGAGGCAGTGGCCATACGAACACTAATCTTTGGACGATTGACAACTGTGTGCTCTCTTTACATCCCCCCGGACTACCACCTCTCTCTTGAGGAACTTGAAAAACTCATCGTCCAGCTTTCACATCCATTCCTCCTGGTTGGAGATTTTAATGCGCACCACCCCCTGTGGGGATGTAGAAGAACTGACTCCCGAGGTACCATAATCGAAAATTTCCTGTTGTCCTCTGGCTCCTGTATTTTTAATAAAAAGGAGCCAACATACTTTAATGTAGCACACAACTCATACACAGCAATAGATCTTGCCATCGGCTCTCCTTCACTTTTTGCAACAACTGAGTGGACTGTTATTCGTAACCTCTATGGAAGTGATCATTTTCCTGTCTGTTTAAAGCACACAGGAAACCCAAATCCGATTGTGAATACGACCAGGTTTGAGAACAGGGTGCTGATTGGATGACATTCGTGAACTCTCAGAACTATCACGCTCATCCATTGAAAACCTCAGTATCGATGCATCTCAAGCCTTCATCACACAACGTATTATACAGGCTGCAGAACAATCCACACCACAGACATCTAATAAGAAACGAAACAAGCGAAGGCCATGGTGGAATGCGGACTGCAAAAATGTCCGTGACAATGAAAACAAAGCATGGTCGAAATTCCGCAGGTATCCCACAACTGACAACCTAGTTAACTTCAAGTGCGCCAAAGCAAACGGCAGGCGTATCCGACGAGAATCTAAACGGCAGAGCTGGCATTGATTTCTCTCCTCGGTAAACTCGTACACTGATACGCACAAAGTATACAATAGAGTTAGAGCTCTTCAAGGACAGACTACCCATCCAGTACCTCTTGTGAGTACTGCTGGTCATACACTGGAACACCAAGCAGACGTCATAGGCCAACACTTTGAGTATATCTTCAGCTCGGCACATTATACAGACTCCTTTAAGCGACACAAGTTCGCTGAGGAACGCAAGCCTATCCGTGACAGAAGGCCATCCGCAGGAGGATACAACAGCCCTTTTACTATAGACGAATTCAAGGCAGCGCTAAGAACATGTGGCAACTCTGCGCCAGGCCCAGATAGGATTACATACGGCATGCTGAATCATTTACACGAACACACGCTTGACGCCATCCTCTTTTTATTCAACAATGTATGGTCCCCTGGGCGTCTGCCGAAAGCCTGGAAAGAGGCCGTCATCATACCCATCCTAAAACAAGGAAAAGAAGCCACACTTGCTGCTAGTTACAGGCCAATAGCATTAACTAGCTGCTTGTGCAAGGTCTTCGAAAAAATGATAAATCGCCGCCTCCTGTATTACCTTGAATTTAACGGCCTTCTTGACCAACGTCAAGCAGGATTCAGGTCTGGTCGGTCGACAACTGACCAACTTGTAGCATTCGAGTCTTACGTCAGGGACGCCTTCATTCACGGACAACACTGCCTTTCTGTATTCTTCGACCTGGAGAGGGCCTATGACACAACATGGCGTTATGGCATTCTCCGTGATCTGCATTCCCTTGGAGTCTCGGGACATATGCTCAACACTATTGAAAGTTACCTCTCTGAACGCACATTTGTGGTCCGTGTGGGAAATGCCCTATCAAAGCGGTTCACGCAGGAGAATGGTGTCCCCCAAGGTGGTGTTCTCAGCTGCACCCTCTTTATTGTTAAAATGAATTCCCTAAGCAGCGTTTTGCCCAAAACAATCTCTCACTCTGTATATGTGGACGACGTGCAGATCAGTTTTAAATCCTGTAACCTCGCCATCTGTGAACGTCAGATCCAGTTGGGAGTAAACAAACTCTCCGGCTGGGCAGATAAAGACGGTTTTAAATTTAACTGCGAGAAAACTGTCTCGGTACTTTTCTCTAAACTTCGTGGCATTAGGCCAGCCCCCAACATTTTACTGAACGGACAGACCATAGGCGCTAAGACCGACCACAAATTCCTAGGTGTTGTGGTTGACGAAAAGCTAACCTTTGTCGCACATATTAAGCAGCTACGATTGAAGTGCCTGAAAGCTTTAAACTTACTGAAGATACTCTCGCATCTGTCATGGGGTACAGATCGTGACTGTCTGTTAAACCTCCTCAGCAGTGTAGTGCTCTCTCGTATTGATTATGGCTCGATAGTGTACGAATCAGCATCGAGGTCTGCACTAAAGATGCTGGACCCAGTGCACCACCATGGGCTCCGTCTGGCCACTGGTGCTTTCCGAACCAGCCCAACAGCTAGCCTCTATGTTGAGGCGGACCGATGGTCACTGGAACGACGACGCCAGTTCACAAGCATCACGTATGCCACCAAGGTGCTTTCCCATGTCGAACACCCATATCGTGAGGTTTTGCAGGACATATCAAATGCCCAGTTGTTTTCGAGGCGACCGTCAGCTATGCCACCGTATCCTATCAGAGTGGAGACACACCTTGAAAGTCTGCACATACCAGTCTCTAAACTGCAACTAATCTCTCAAAAGGACAGTGTGGCCCCGTGGGAAATGCGGGCAGTCAATTGTGACATGTCATTCCTAGAGGTAGGAAAGCATGGCCCCCCGGTCGCAATATATCAACACTTTATGTACATACAGGAAAAATACAACTGTGCTGAATATTACACTGACGCCTCCAAATCTTCTGCAGTTGCTTGTGCAGCACACGGTCCCGAGTTTTCCGAATCCGCAACAATGAATGAACACTAGCATATTCACTGCAGAATGCTATGGCATACTACTAGCAGTAAGGCACATTATAAAGAAGAAAGAACCAGTCTCCATAATTTACACAGATTCCCTCGGTGCAGTGACTGCGTTGGCCTCCGCTAAGATCCACAAAAACCCTGTTACTAATACTCTTCTAAAATGCCTGATGTCAGCCAACAAATCCAAGCTTAAAATTACGCTCTGCTGGATTCCGGGACACTGCAACATAGCTGGAAATGAGGCAGTGGACCGACTTGCGAAGTTGGCCGCACTCCGCTCTTCAGTTGACGTAGATGTCCTGCCGTATGAGGACCTGAGACCACACATCAGAAAGAGAATCCGCAGGCAATGGCAAGAGGAATGGGACTCAGCAAGTGAAAACAAATTGCACTCAATAAAGCCAACAATTGGACGATATGCTACAGAAAAACGCAACAGACACCAAGAGGTTGCGCTGTGCAGACTCAGGATCGGTCACACACATGCAACTCACTCACATCTATTGAGCAATTCTCCAGCACCACACTGCACAAAATGTGGTGACATGCTGTCCGTCGTGCATGTTTTAATCGTGTGTCCATGCCTCGAACCAGAAAGACTGCGTCACTTCCCAGAGCTGTACAAATCGCACATACCACCACACCCACTATTTTTCCTTGGTGACAAGCCTATGTTCTCCCCAAAAGTAGTTTTAAAGTTTTTAGCCAGTGTAGACTTCCTACATTCAATTTCATATTCTCACTAATCTCAGCCTCCCTCAATCATTAGGGAATCCCTGAGATTTCTTTTTTCAAGTGCCCTGTAGCACGCACTCCTTGTCCTGACAAGGACTGCTGCTGAGGCTGCGTGGCTTCGCAAAGCACGTAGGTTTGATGATTTTAACTCATCACACAGTCATTCCGCCTTACTTTAGGCCCTATACACAACGATTTTATTCCTGTCACCTTGAGTAGCTTTTAAAACAGAGCCGACCAACAACCCTGTGTTTGGCGCTCTTTGGCCTGAGTTGCCCTTGCGCCATTAAAATCTACCATCACCATCATCAAACATATTTTATTCCGTATACGTTGATGATGTTCAGATAGGATTCAGATCTTGTAACTTGGCAATCTGTGAGCGGCAAGTACAGCTGGGACTGAATAAGGTGTTATCCTGGGCAACTGCGAATGGATTTAAACTAAACCCCCACAAAAGTTCCTGCGTCCTTTTCTCCAGAAGGAGAGGTTTACACCCAGATCCCGACATTCATCTCCGGGGTCAGCGCTTACCTATAAATCTAGAGCACAAGTTTTTGGGAATAATTCTAGATGCTAAGCTGACGTTTATACCACATATGAAGTATCTGAAAGGCAAGTGCATACAGACCATGAACATCCTAAAGGTATTGTCCCGCACAGCATGGGGAAGTGATAGAAAATGCCTCATGAACTTATATCGAAGCCTTGTACGTACGCGCTTAGACTACGGTGCCATCGTTTACCAGTCTGCCACACCAAGCGCCTTGAAGATGCTGGATCCTGTGCACCATCTTGGTATTCGGCTGTCTACAGGGGCATTCAGAACAAGCCCCATAGAAAGCCTGTATGTCGAAGCAGACGAATGGTCACTACACTTGCAAAGGGCCTACTCATCCTTCATGTATTTCTTTACAGTAAACGCTAACAAAGAACATCCCACATATTTAACTGTGAATGACTTGTCCAGCTCTGACCTCTTCCGTAACCGGCCTAGGGTCAGAGAACCGTTCTCGTTGCACGTGAGAAAACTGGCTGAAGAAATATGTGTGCCACTCGTTGAGCACCATCTAATGGCCCATATATAGGTCTTCCGCCATGGGAGTGGCAGGTGATAGATTGTGATCTGTCTTTCGTAGAAATTACGAAACATGCACCTGCTGCGCACATTCGCATGCACTTCATGGAACTTCGACATAAGTACTCTTGTCCCGAGTTCTACACTGATGCATCGAAGTCTAATGTCGGCGTTTCGTATGCAGCATTTGGCCCATCCTTTTCAGAATCTAATGCGCTGCATCCTCAGACGAGTATTTTTACGGCGGAAGCGCATGGTATACTCTCTGCTGTAATGCACATAAGAAATGCGAAGCTAAAGAAGACGATTATCTATACAGATTCCTTAAGTGTTGTCACTGCTCTAAGGTCACTACAGAAACAGAAAAATCCAGTCCTGAACAAACTCTACTTTATCTTGTGCAGTATGTACGCTGATGGACAGCATGCAACCATATGTTGGGTCCCTGGACATAGGGACATTGAAGGCAATGTGCTTGCAGATAAAATCGCAACTTCGGTAACTGCAGACATGTATACATCATCCACAGCTGTTCCCGCCATGGACCTAAAACACTTTGTGCGCAAGAGCTTAAGAAGTCACTGGCAGAGCTTGTGGGACACGAAAACATCAAACAAGCTCCACCTAGTCAAACCAATAATTAAAAACTGGCCACCTACTACTAGAGAAAGACGGATTGACATCATCTTCACGCGCCTGAGAATAGGCCACACATATGGTACCCACTCGTATCTGCTGAATGGAGGGGACCCTCCAGTCTGTATTAAATGTGGCTCATCATTGACTGTCCTACATGTCCTAGTGGAATGCCGTGAAATGGAAGCGCAGAGGAAAGAGCACTTCTTCTTAGCATACAACCGCAACATACCACTTCACCCAGCATTGTTCCTTGGCCAAGAGCCTCTGTTCGACACCAAAGCTGTTTTATGTTTTCTTCGGGATGTACAAATATTACATGTAATCGCTCACACAAGCACGCAGCACAGCCTCTCACGAGAGGCTCCTGCTGCTGCAATTACTTAAATTAGCACGGGCCTAGTGGCCCTTGGATGCAAGGGCCTACATAAGGCAGCAGTGCTGCATGCATGCAGGTTCGCGCTGCTTCATTTTACATTAGTATTTAATCTCTACACATGCCTTTTACTTTTTATCATTGTACTCCACAATTTTCTTGGTCGGACCCCTAATCATCGCCATAGTTTTATTATGTATGTCTTTTACGCACTTTACAGCGAATGTTTTAGGCCCATTTACAGCCAAGTCGCACATACATCCTTGAGTTTTATCACCATCTTCACGCATAACAATTGGCCTGGCGCTCTTTGGCCATGACTGGCCCTTGCGCCACAAAAAACCATATATCATCATCATCATCACTTCCATTGGTGAACACTCAGGGAGATGGCTTGGAGGACCAAGCGAACTTCTTAGGTGCACATTTCGAACATGTGTCCAGTTCGTCACACTATTCTCCTACATTTATAAGACATAAAGCAGCAATCGAAAAACAAAAATTAGGACGGAAAAGCACTGGAAACGAGCCATACAACCAACCTTTCTCTCTAGCTGAGCTGCATGCAGCACTCACCAGTTGTAACCAATCTGTTCCAGGCTCTGACAGCATGTTATATGAAATGTTGAAAAACCTGCCCACTAAAACCAAAAAAACCCTTCTCTGCCTGTACAACTCTATATGGACATCTGGCGAGATCCCGACTGCTTGGAAAGAGGCCATAGTGATCCCTATCCTGAAGCAGAACAAGGACCCATCGTCTGCATCAAGTTACCGGCCCATAGCGCTAACAAGCTGCATATGCAAAGTATTCGAGAAGATGATAAACCGCCGTCTAATACATTTTCTAGAATCTCATAATCTGATGGACCCGTACCAGTGTGGTTTCCGAGAGGGTTGCTCCACCACAGACCATCTCATACGCATAGAGGCAGAGATTCGCGAGGCTTTTGTCCACAGACAATTCTTTCTGTTTGTATTCCTCGATATGGAAAAGGCCTACGATACCACATGGCGATTTGGTATACTAAGAGACCTATCACACATGGGTGTGCGCGGTAATATGCTAAACATAATAGAAAGTTACCTGTCCAATCGAACATTCCGTGTTCGTGTTGGCAACGTTTTATCTCACTCATTTGTCCAAGAAACGGGAGTACCACAGGGAGGGGTCCTTAGTTGTACTCTTTTTATTATAAAAATGAACTCTGCACTTGTGCATCCCGTGAAACATGTTCTATTGCACTTATGTCGATGACATACAAATTGGATTTAAATCATGCAACCTCGCAATATGTGAACGGCAGATTCAGCTCTGTCTGAACCGAGTGTGCAGATGGGCAGAAGAAAATGGCTTCAGTTTAAACGCACAAAAGAGTACTTGTGTTCTCTTCTCTAGAAAGAGGGGCCTTTACCCTGATCCTGACATTGACTTGCAGGGTCTCCGTGTACCTGTAAAAATAGAACATAAATTTCTTGGTTTAATACTAGACAAGAAACTAACATTGTTCTGCACATTAAATATCTAAAGTGCAAGTGCTTAAAAGCAATGAACATTCTGAAGCTGCTATCACGTACCACATGGGGCAGTGATACAAAATGTCTCTTGAATTTGTACAAGAGCCTCGTACGGTCACGCCTGGACTATGGGGGGGACTATGGGACTTTGCCTTAGCATACAAGCAACATATCCCATTACACCCAGCACTATTTCTAGGCCCCAAGCCACTATTTCAAAGCAACGAAGTCTTGAAGTTTTTTAAAGATGTCAGCCAGCTACGTATTATAAAGCCAAAAGACTCGTAGCACGGCCTCCTAGACACTGAGACCGCTGCTTCGAGGATGGTCTAATTCGCACTCGCCTCCAGGCCCTTGCATGCAAGAGACCTTCGGAGGCAGTAGTGCTGTTGAATGAGTATTTTTAGAACCTGTGCTTTTATTACTATCCCATTGTACTCATTGTAAATATTTGATGTCATTATTCCAGTTTTTAGCATCGCGATCAGTTATCACAGTTATCAGTCATCGAACATCCATAGACCATCCCTCTGGCCATTACCACAATTTTATGCTATATATATATATTTTACGCTCCTTTACAGCGATTAGATTTTAGGCCCATTTACAGCCACGTTACATATTACCATTTTACCCCATATGTCATCGCCAACATCACATTACAGAAATGGCGCTCTTTGGCCACCTTTGGCCCTTGCGCCAATAAAAACCACATATCATCATCATCAAGTGCTCTTAAAATGTTGGACCCTGTCCATCACTTAGGCATTCGGCTTGCCACAGGGGCTTTCAGGACAAGCCCCGTGGAAAGCCTGTATGTGGAATCAGACGAATGGTCGCTTCACTTGCAGAGAGCATACTTAGCTTTAACGTATTTTTTCAGAGTGAATGCATATAATGAACACCCCGTATATCCCGTTATCAACGATCTATCCAGCTCGCAACTTTTCCGCAACCGTCCTACGCTGAGTGTACGCTTCTCACTGCGTGCGAGGGATGTGGCCGAGGAAATGGGCGTTCAAATTCTTGACCATAGCATAATGCCACCACCTGCACACTTCCCACCCTGGAAGTGGCAGGTTATTCACACCGATTTGTCCCCGCAGGGGCGTCTGCTTCTGCAGGCGTTTGGTGTGTGGCGACACCACGGACCCGAGCCAACGGGGGGGTTTCGACCCCCTCCCACGTGTCGCCGTGCGTGGCTTAGCCGTGTCCGGAGAAAAGGGGATCCTGGGGGTTGAGCCAACTCCGGGTGATTGGACCTTTAAGGCCCCCCGGAAGAGGCAACACACCCCTTTGGCCCCGGCTTCACGTAGACGACACCCCCGGATTGACCCGCCCGGGGGAAATCGGCAGTCGTCCTTTCCTGTCCTCCTCCTAAATCTTCGTCTTTCTCTCACGCTTTCAAGCTTTCCTGTCTTCTACTCACTTCCTTTTACTTCCGATTTTCTAGGGCGGCAAGGGTTAACCTTGTGTAGTTATCCAAGCTTGGATAGGTATATTAGGTTATAGCGGTGATGTATGGCTGGCATCTCCAAGTGTTATTCAAACTTGTAGCGTCCCCTTGTTGGGCTCGGTGGTGGGTGGCCACCATCGCCGCCGAATTTTTATACTTACATGGCAAACCTTTTCCCTCCCCAAACTGATCGCTCCCTCAAACGGTGGCGCAACGATGAAACGCTAACCTTGTCCACGCAACAAAAGCACTTTTTTCCCAGGTATCACGTGATACACAGTAAGCATGAAACTAAGTCAGCACGAGGCATGTCGCCATTCCTCGTAGCGAAATGTCTCAAAGACACCATCGGAACAGGTTATAAGGTAACAAGAATGGCAACTGGCGATCTACTTCTGGAAGTACGAGATAAGCAGCAGTACGACAAACTGGCCCACCTTGTTGCTTTTGGTAATTTCCCCATCTCGGTAACCGCACACCGAAGCATGAATACTGTCAAAGGTGTGGTGTCCGATGAGGACCTTATGAGCTTGAGCGAGGAAGAACTGCTAGAGGGATGGACAGACTCAAATGTCACTCATGTCCAGCGAATCAAGATTAGGCGTGAAAACAATGAAATACCCACAAAACATTTGATACTTTTGCCTGCAACGCACTACCCGAGACCATAGAAACCGGCTACGTCAAACTTCCTGTAAGACCTTTCATTCCAAATCCACGGCGGTGTTTTAAATGCCAGAGGTTTGGTCACGCGTCTCAGAGCTGCCGAGGGCAGCTTATTTGTGCGAAATGCGGAACAACGGGTCACTCTGTTGACGAGTGTACTAGTGACGAGACTCACTGTGCAAACTGTGATGCCGATCACCCTGCATATTCGAGGGCCTGCTCGGCCTGGGAGAAAGAGAAAGAAATTATTACCATCAAAGTGAAAGAAAATATAACGTTCCGCGAAGCACGACAGCGTGCTTCATTGTTATTCCCAACAAGAACAATTTTTGCCGAAGTGGTGCAACAGGGGGCAGCACCACAACGGCCCATCGCGATTGCCCAGACCTCGCGCAGCGGGCCGAGGCAAACGCCATCCGCCCCCACGGTGGGAGCAGCAAAGGCTGCCCTACCTACTGTGAAATTGACCCCTGCGGCTGGCACAACTTCCGGCGCCGTAGAAGCTAAGGAGGGCACGTCAACCTCCAGCCCTGCGGCGCCCAAGGCTTCGTCTCTTCAGACGAAGTCTACACGACGCGCACATCGCTCTCCGGAGCAGGTGTCCAGTGCCTCGCAAGAAGCTATGGACACCAGTCCAAGTCATACGGCGCAGGCTGCGTCGAAGGAGCGGCGAGCTTCTCTTGACCGCTCCAAAAAAGACAAAACGCCAATTACAGGGCCTGACAAGGGCCCTGTAAAATAAACGAGTCTGCGACTCCATAACCCAATGGCTTATGGGTCCTTGTTGTCTATAAAATCATTATACTGAAATGTCACCTCAAGTTTTCCACTCCAAGCCACCCATAACAGGTTCCTTTTAGTCTCATTTTCAAAATGGCTTTTATTCTCCATTGGAATTGTAGAGGACTCATTCACAACATCGGTGACATAAAAGATATGCTAACTAGCTTCTCGCCAATAGCCATGTGCCTACAGGAAACTAATCTGGGAGAAAAACATGCAAATTTTCTTAAAGGTTTCACTGTAGTGCGGCGCGACCGCGTTCACGCTGGCCGGCTCTCGGCCGGTGTGGCTATAGTGGTCAAAAGCGGCATCGCAACGAGAGAGATAAAACTCAACAGCCACATAGAGGCTGCAGCCGTCACTATTTTAGCTCATAAAACTATCACCATATGTTCCATTTATGTTCCTCCACATACACATTTTACTGTCAAAGATTTAGAGCACATTTTAAACCAACTTCCGGAACCTTTTCTTATAGCAGGAGATTTTAACGCGCATGGAATGCTCTGGGGAAGCACTACAACTGACATCAGAGGACAAATCCTCGAAGATTTTATTTTGAGCAATGACGTATGTCTCTTAAATACAGGTAGTATCACTTACTGCTCCCCAAGCACAGGAGCTACGAGCTGCTTAGATCTGGCACTGTGCTCACCATCGCTATTCTGTGAATTTAAATGGAGTGTAATAGACAACGTTTATGGCAGTGACCACATGCCCGCTATCATAAAATTAACACAGAGCCTCCCTACTACTCCATCACGACCACGTTGTTGGGAGCTACATCTCGCAGACTGGGCATTGTTCACTGAAAAAGCCGCCCTACAAATAGAGGTACTTCATGGTTTAAGCATAGAAGAAATGAACAAGACAATCACTGCCTGCATACTCGCAGCAGCCGAGCAAGCTATCCCACAATCCTCTGGCGTTATATATAAAAAACTAAAACCCTGGTGGACAAAAGAGTGCACACAGGCTAAGAAAATGCAAAACAAGTCCTAGGGAATTTTCCGTAGATACCCCACACAAGACAACCTCTTATCACTTAAAAAGGCAAGGGTAAAGGCACGATATATCCGTAGGCAGGCCGAAAAACTCTCCTGGAGAAACTACATCTCATCAATTAACAGCTCCATCACTTCTAAAAGAATGTGGGATCAGGTTCACAAATTTAACGGCAAATACACCTCATATACCATCCCTATTCTCTCAGCTCCTGGTACCCAGACAACCTTATACGAACAGGCAGACCTACTAGCGCAGCATTTCTGCACTATTTCGAGCTCAGCAAATTATTCGACAGCCTTCTTAAAACATAAACAGTCAAAAGAAAAACAAAAGCTTCCTACAACAGGTTTTCTGGACAGACCATACAACGCCCCATTAACCCTTCAGGAAATAAACAGAGTGCTTTCTGAAAATAAGAATACAGCACCTGGTCCAGACAGAATACACTATCAAATGCTCGCTCATTTGTCCCAGGAAGCGGTGAAGGCATTGATGCACTTCTTTAACACTATCTGGGAAACTGGAACTATGCCGACAGAATGGAAGAAAGCTATTATAATTCCTTTCCTTAAAGCAGGAAAGGACCCGACATTACCAACGAGCTACAGGCCCATAGCCCTCACAAGTTGTATCGCGAAATCCTATGAGAGCATCATTAACATTAGACTATCATATGTCCTGGAAACTAACAACTTACTAAATGTCCACCAGTGCGGCTATAAGAAAGGGTGTTCGACCACTGATCACCTCGTTCGCCTTGAACACGTTGTACGAGAAGCTTTTTTATACAAGCAGCACTGCTTAGCAGTATTTTTTGATCTCGAAAAGGCATATGACACCACTTGGAAATATGGCATTCTACAGGACTTGGCGGATCTAGGAATCCGCGGAAGGATGCTCAACTGCTTGTCCGACTTCCTATCTGACCGAACCTTTCAAGTTCGTTTAGGCTCGACTCTTTCACGTCCATTTACTCAGGAAAACGGTGTGCCCCAGGGCTGTATCTTAAGCACAACCCTTTTTGTCATCAAAATGAACTCAGTCAGCCAGGTCATACCACCCACTCTTATGCATTCACTTTACGTGGATGATCTCCAAATAGCGTGCCGGTCCTCTAACATGGCGACATGTGAACGGCAAATTCAGATCGCAATAAATAAACTTACAGAATGGGCTAATAAAAACGGCTTCCGTTTTTCAGAGGAAAAGACTGTGGCCGTGGTGTTCTCTCACAAACGAGGTGTCCAGCCAGACCCTGTCCTCAATCTAAACGAAACATTATTACCAGTAAAACAGGAACAAAAGTTTTTGGGTGTGGTATTCGATAAGAAGCTGAACTTTCTCTCACATATTAATAATTTGAAGGTAAAAGCCAACAAAGCCCTCAATGTCCTCAAAGTCTTGTCCCGGAAGCGCTGGGGTTCCGACCGCAAATGCCTCCTGCATATCTATCGCTCATTGGTACGCAGTAAATTGGACTATGGTAGTATAGTCTATGGTTCGGCGAGAGACTCGTACCTCAAGCGCCTAGATGCTGTCCATAACCAAGGACTGCGCCTAGCAACAGGTGCCTACCGGACTTCGCCCATTCCAAGCTTGTACTCGGAAAGTAACGAACCGTCCTTGGAATACAGGCGAACGCAACTAATGTTTACATATGTTCTCAGAGTTCGGTCTTCTCCAGATCATATATGTTACAACATCATCACACGTTCTGACAAACGACTACACTACACGAACAAGCCAAGCGCCATTAGACCGCTAATACTGAGATTTGAAGAAAAATTTCACGCCCTAAATATCCCTAATGAAGCACTCTCCGTAGCCAGAAGACCATCTAGGTTGGCTCCCTGGCGTGACTTCTCTAAATTCCTTGATTTTTCACTCACACACATAAAAAAACAAGACACCCCACGTGAACATATACTGCAGGATTTCCGTACGCTACAAGAAACGTACCACACTTACAAAGAATTTTACACCGATGGTTCGAAGTCGTCTACTTATGTTGGCAGTAGCGTGGTAGGTGGAACAAGCGAACATGTAGTTAGACTACCGCAGTTCGTCTCTGTATACACTGCTGAGTGCTATGCCTTGTTGATGGTAGTGAGAAACATATTGAGCTCTAAACACAAACGAGCTGTAATCTTTACAGACTCTTTAAGTGCCCTGAGAGCCCTAAATCCTAAATCTCAGTACGAGTCATTTACAGGTGATATTTTAAATATATTATCTCACCTACCTGAGGACCACTCCATACGGTTTTGTTGGGTTCCGAGTCATGTTGGGATCCCAGGTAATGAAAGGGTGGACCAACTAGCTGCAACAGCAAAACAGATACGTGTTTCAAGGATCAACATTCCTGTTAGGGATGGTATTCGAGCAGTTCGCCGAGCCATCACCTCTCATTGGCAGCATGAATGGAAATCGCTGCAGAACAACAAACTTAATGTAATCAAACCTGTCCTTGGCGAGTGGAAGACTTGTTTTCATCAAGAACGTTTCATTGAAGTAGTTCTGTGTCGACTTCGAATGGGTCATACGCATGTTACACATAACTATCTCCTAACAGACAAAGAACCACCAACATACGATAAATGCCATGAGCAGCTAACAGTAATGCACATTTTAAGAGCTTGCCCATGCCTGGAAAACCTAAGGCAAAAATATTTTCATATGTTTTATAAGTTCAAGGTCCCATTCCATCCAATGTTACTTTTAGGTGATGACCCGTTAGTACCCTTAGCTGATGTGATCAGCTTTTTAGACGAAGCAGGATTGCTAAATCAATTTTAATCATCACAAACCATGCCACTTTCAGTACATCAGCATAACTGGCATAATGCGAGCTGTAGCATGGCCTCTTGGGAGAGGCCCTAGCTGCACCAGGAACTTGAAATGAGGCACTTGCCTCCCGGCCCTTGGGTATAAGGGCCTGGATAAGGCACTGGTGCTAAGCAAACGCCGCTACGATTTCAACAAAATAACCTTGCATACCAATCATACACATTGACCACTTCACGCACCACGTATGTACATGATTTTAGCGTATGTATGTATGTATGTATGTATGTATGTATGTAACGAGTTCACGAAACTAGTTCTTTTAGGCCTCTATACAGCCATGCTACACCATTCACTGGATACCATTTGTCATCGCCAAGCATACAGTTCATAGTCATGGCCATAGTGCAGTTTAGGAGTTTTTTCTTACCTTGTGCCTGGCGCAGCATAGCCCTAGTCGCTCTTGCGCCACAAAACCCAACATAACTAACTAACTAACACCGATTTATCCTTTCTATATGTCACAAAACATGCTCCGCCCTCACAAATTAAAATGCATTTCTTAGAACTGCAACACAAATATGCTTTCCCCGAGTTTTATACCGACGCGTCCAAGTCTTCTACTGGTGTTTCATATGCGGCGGTTGGGCCGTCTTTTTCAGAGGCTAACGTCCTGCATCCTCTAACAAGCATATTTACCGGAGAAGCATACGCGTTACTTTCAGCAGTGAAACATATTAAGGGCACAAAAATTCCAAAATCCGTTATCTCTACAGATTCTCTCAGCGTTGTGAATGCTCTGACATCTTTCAGGAGACAGCGGAACTCCGTAATTGTGACGCTGTACTACCTCTTGTGTGACGTGTATGCGTCCGGGCAGGATGTAGTGGTTTGCTGGGTTCCGGGTCACCGTGAGATAGCAGGCAATGTTCTGGCTGACCAACTTGCTACGTCGGTTGAGCCGAATCCTCGCGATATGTCTATGTCCGTCGTGGCCTCCGATATGAAACCGCATATCCGCAAGTGCCTGCGTACGTACTGGCAGCAAATTTGGGATTCCGAATTGTCCAATAAGCTCCACGTAATTAGGCCACGTATAGGAAATATGCTGCAAAATTAAAAAAAACCGGCCTATCCAAGTCACCTTCTGTCGGCTTAGGAGAGGACATACGTACGAAACTCACTCGTACCTTTTGAGTGGTGGGGAACCTCCCACGTGCAGCAAATGCAGGATGACTCTCACTGTCCTTCACGTCTTGGTGGAGTGTCGAGACCTGGAGGCAGAACGGAAAAAACACTTTGCTTTAGCCTACAAATACCATCTCCCATTACACCCAGCACTATTTCTAGGCCCAAACCCACTATTTCAAAACAACAAAGTCCTGAAGTTTTTCACAGATGTCGGCCAGCTGCGTGTTATAAAGCCAAGAGACTCGTAGCACGGCCTCTTAGACAATGAGGCCGCTGCTTCGATGATAGTTTTTTGTTTCTTTTCTTTTTTCTTCTCGCACTCGTCTCCGGGCCCTTGCATGCAAGGGTTCTTCGGAGACAGTAGTGCTATTGAAAGACTACTTTTACAACCCATGTTTTATTGCGAACTTATAGTACTCATTGTAAATATTTCCAGTCACTGTCACGATCATTCCAGTTTTTAGCATCGCGATCAGTCATCAATTATTTATCGAACATCCATAGACCACCCCTCTTGCTAATGTCATAATTTTATGCTATATATGTTTTACGCTCCTATACAGCGATTGGATTTTAGGCCCATTTACAGCCATGTTACATATTACCATATCACCCCATTCGTCATCGCCAATATTACAACATATGCAATGGCGCTCTTTGGCCACACCTGGCCCTTGCGCCAATAAAAAACATATATCATCATCATCATCCTTGTCCTGACAAGGACTGCTGCCGAGGCTGCGTGGCTTCGCAAAGCACGTAGGTTCGATGATTTTAACTCATCACACAGTCATTCCGCCTTACTTTAGGCCCTATACACAACGATTTTATTCCTGTCACCTTGAGTAGCTTTTAAAAGAGAGCCGACCAACAACCCTGTGTTTGGCGCTCTTTGGCCTGAGTTGCCCTTGCGCCATTAAAATCTACCATCATCATCATCAATTCTCACCTTTGCCTCAAGCGACCTTCCTGACACTATTCAAACCGGATATACAATGATCGCTGTTAGAGCACACACCCCGAACCCCCGCCGGTGCTTCCAGTGTCAAAGATATCGCCACGGCTTCCAGAGCTGTCGTGGTCGACAAACTTGTGCCTAATATGCAGTTGAAGGCCACCCCTCAGAGACTTGTAGGAGGCACCACATTGTAAACTGCGACGGAAATCAGCCTGCATACTCTTGTTCTTGTTCTCACTGGAAGAAAGAAAAAGAGACAATTACAGTGAAAGTCAAGGAAAACATTACATTTAAGGAGCTAACGGGGGGGTTTCGACCTCCTCCCACGCCTAGCCGTGCGTGGCTGAGCCGTGTCCGGGGAAAAGGGAATCCTGGGGGTTGAGCCGACGCCGGGTGATTGGACCTTTAAGGCCCGCCGGCAGAGGCAACACACCCCTTTGGCCCCGGCTTCACGTAGACGGCACCCCTGGGCTGACCCACCCAGGGGAAATCGGCAGTCGCCTTTTCCTATCTCTCTCTCCCCTCATCTTCGTCTTTCTCTCTCACTTTAAATGTTTCCTGTCTTCTACTCTCTTCCACTTACTTCACTTTTCCTGGCGGCAAGGGTTAACCTTGTGTGACATAACCAACCTAGGTTATTTCATATACGGTTATAGTAGCAACGTACAGTTGGCGTCAGTGGTACTTGCTTTACATCTTCCACTGCGTCCCCTTGTTGGGCTCGGTGGTGGGTGGCCACCATTGCCGCCGAATTTTTCAGTACTTATATGGCAAAGCTTTTCCCTCCCCAAACTGATTGTTTCCTCAAACGGTGGCGCAACGATGAAACGCTAACCTGTTCCACGCAACAACAGCATTTTTTCCCAAGTATCACGTGATATACACTCAGCATGAAACTAAGTCAGCACGAGGCATGTCGCCATTCCTCGTAGCGAAATGTCTCAAAGACACCATCGGAACATGGTTATAAGGTGACAAGAATGGCAACTGGCGATCTACTTCTGGAAGTACGAGATAAGCAGCAGTACGACAAACTGGCCCACCTTGTTGCTTTTGGTAATTTCCCCATCTCGGTAACCGCACACCGAAGCATGAATACTGTCAAAGGTGTGGTGTCCGATGACCTTATGAGCTTGAGCGAGGAAGAACTGCTAGAGGGATGGACAGACTCAAATGTCACTCATGTCCAACGAATCAAGATTAGGCGTGAAAACAATGAAATACCCACCAAGCATTTGATACTTTTGCCTGCCACTACCCGAGACCATAGAAACCGGCTACGTCAAACTTCCTGTAAGACCTTTCATTCCAAATCCACGGCGGTGTTTTAAATGCCAGAGGTTTGGTCACGCGTCTCAGAGCTGCCGAGGGCAGCTTACTTGTGCGAAATGCGGAACAACGGGTCACTCTGTTGACGAGTGTACTAGTGACGAGACTCACTGTGCAAACTGTGATGCTGATCACCCTGCATATTCGAGGGCCTGCTCGGCCTGGAAGAAAGAGAAAGAAATTATTACCATCAAAGTGAAAGAAAATATAACGTTCCGCGAAGCACGACAGCGTGCTTCATTGTTATTCCCAACAAGAACAACTTTTCGCCGAAGTGGTGCAACAGGGGGCAGCACCACAACGGCCCATCGCGATTGCCCGGACCTCGCGCAGCGGGCCGAGGCAAACGCCATCCGCCCCCACGGTGGGAGCAGCAAAGGCTGCCCTGCCTACTGTGAAATTGACCCCTGCGGCTGGCACAACTTCCGGCGCCGTAGAAGCTAAGGAGGGCACGTCAACCTCCAGCCCTGCGGCGCCCAAGGCTTCGTCTCTTCAGACGAAGTCTACACGACGCGCACATCGCTCTCCGGAGCAGGTGTCCAGTGCCTCGCAAGAAGCTATGGACACCAGTCCAAGTCATACGGCGCAGGCTGCGTCGAAGGAGCGGCGAGCTTCTCTCGACCGCTCCAAAAAAGACAAAACGCCAATTACAGGGCCTGACAAGGGCCCTGTAAAATAAACGAGTCTGCGACTCCATAACCCAATGGGTTATGGGTCCTTGTTGTCTATAAAATCATTATACTGAAATGTCACCTCAAGTTTTCCACTCCAAGCCACCCATAACAGGTTCCTTTTAGTCTCATTTTCAAAATGGCTTTTATTCTCCATTGGAATTGTAGAGGACTCATTCACAACATCGGTGACATAAAAGATATGCTAACTAGCTTCTCGCCAATAGCCATGTGCCTACAGGAAACCAATCTGGGAGAAAAACATGCAAATTTTCTTAAAGGTTTCACTGTAGTGCGGCGCGACCGCGTTCACGCTGGCCGGCTCTCGGGCGGTGTGGCTATAGTGGTCAAAAGCGGCATCGCAACGAGAGAGATAAAACTCAACAGCCACATAGAGGCTGCAGCCGTCACTATTTTAGCTCATAAAACTATCACCATATGTTCCATTTATGTTCCTCCACATACACATTTTACTGTCAAAGATTTAGAGCACATTTTAAACCAACTTCCGGAACCTTTTGTTATAGCAGGAGATTTTAACGCGCATGGAATGCTCTGGGGAAGCACTACAACTGACATCAGAGGACAAATCCTCGAAGATTTTATTTTGAGCAATGACGTATGTCTCTTAAATACAGGTAGTATCACTTACTGCTCCCCAAGCACAGGAGCTACGAGCTGCTTAGATCTGGCACTGTGCTCACCATCGCTATTCTGTGAATTTAAATGGAGTGTAATAGACAACGTTTATGGCAGTGACCACATGCCCGCTATCATAAAATTAACACAGAGCCTCCCTACTACTCCATCACGACCACGTTGTTGGAAGCTACATCTCGCAGACTGGGCATTGTTCACTGAAAAAGCCGCCCTACAAATAGAGGTACTTCATGGTTTAAGCATAGAAGAAATGAACAAGACAATCACTGCCTGCATACTCGCAGCAGCCGAGCAAGCTATCCCACAATCCTCTGGCGTTATATATAAAAAACTAAAACCCTGGTGGACAAAAGAGTGCACACAGGCTAAGAAAATGCAAAACAAGTCCTGGGAATTTTCCGTAGATACCCCACACAAGACAACCTCTTATCATTTAAAAAGGCAAGGGCAAAGGCACGATATATCCGTAGGCAGGCCGAAAAACTCTCCTGGAGAAACTACGTCTCATCAATTAACAGCTCCATCACTTCTAAAAGAATGTGGGATCAGGTTCACAAATTTAACGGCAAATACACCTCATATACCATCCCTATTCTCTCAGCTCCTGGTACCCAGACAACCTTATACGAACAGGCAGACCTACTAGCGCAGCATTTCTGCACTATTTCGAGCTCAGCAAACTATTCGACAGCCTTCTTAAAACATAAACAGTCAAAAGAAAAACAAAAGCTTCCTACAACAGGTTTTCTGGACAGACCATACAACGCCCCATTAACCCTTCAGGAAATAAACAGAGTGCTTTCTGAAAATAAGAATACAGCACCTGGTCCAGACAGAATACACTATCAAATGCTCGCTCATTTGTCCCAGGAAGCGGTGAAGGCATTGATGTACTTCTTTAACACTATCTGGGAAACTGGAACTATGCCGACAGAATGGAAGAAAGCTATTATAATTCCTTTCCTTAAAGCAGGAAAGGACCCCACATTACCAACGAGCTACAGGCCCATAGCCCTCACAAGTTGTATCGCGAAATCCTATGAGAGCATCATTAACATTAGACTATCATATGTCCTGGAAACTAACAACTTACTAAATGTCCACCAGTGCGGCTATAAGAAAGGGTGTTCGACCACTGATCACCTCGTTCGCCTTGAACACGTTGTACGAGAAGCTTTTTTATACAAGCAGCACTGCTTAGCAGTATTTTTTGATCTCGAAAAGGCATATGACACCACTTGGAAATATGGCATTCTACAGGACTTGGCGGATCTAGGAATCCGCGGAAGGATGCTCAACTGCTTGTCCGACTTTCTATCTGACCGAACCTTTCAAGTTCGTTTAGGCTCGACTCTTTCACGTCCATTTACTCAGGAAAACGGTGTGCCCCAGGGCTGTATCTTAAGCACAACCCTTTTTGTCATCAAAATGAACTCAGTCAGCCAGGTCATACCACCCACTCTTATGCATTCACTTTACGTGGATGATCTCCAAATAGCGTGCCGGTCCTCTAACATGGCGACATGTGAACGGCAAATTCAGATCGCAATAAATAAACTTACACAATGGGCTAATAAAAACGGCTTCCGTTTTTCAGAGGAAAAGACTGTGGCCGTGGTGTTCTCTCACAAACGAGGGTCCAGCCAGACCCTGTCCTCAACTAAACGAAACATTATTACCAGTAAAACAGGAACAAAAGTTTTGGGCGTGGTATTCGATAAGAAGCTGAACTTTCTCTCACATATTAATAATTTGAAGGTAAAAGCCAACAAAGCCCTCAATGTCCTCAAAGTCTTGTCCCGGAAGCGCTGGGGTTCGACCGCAAATGCCTCCTGCATATCTATCGCTCATTGGTACGCAGTAAATTGGACTATGGTAGTATAGTCTATGGTTCGGCGAGAGACTCGTACCTCAAGCGCCTAGATGCTGTCCATAACCAAGGACTGCGCCTAGCAACAGGGCCTACCGGACCTTCGCCCATTCCAAGCTTGTACTCGGAAAGTAACGAACCGTCCTTGGAATACAGGAGAACGCAACTAATGTTTACATATGTTCTCAGAGTTCGGTCTTCTCCAGATCATATATGTTACAACATCATCACACGTTCTGACCAACGACTACACTACACGAACAAGCCAAGCGCCATTAGACCGCTAATACTGAGATTTGAAGAAAAATTTCACGCCCTAAATATCCCTAATGAAGCACTCTCCGTAGCCAGAAGACCATCTAGGTTGGCTCCCTGGCGTGACTTCTCTAAATTCCTTGATTTTTCACTCACACACATAAAAAACAAGACACCCCACGTGAACATATACTGCAGGATTTCCGTATGCTACAAGAAACGTACCACACTTACAAAGAATTTTACACCGATGGTTCGAAGTCGTCTACTTATGTTGGCAGTAGCGTGGTAGGTGGAACAAGCGAACATGTAGTTAGACTACCGCAGTTCGTCTCTGTATACACTGCTGAGTGCTATGCCTTGTTGATGGCAGTGAGAAACATATTGAGCTCTAAACACAAACGAGCTGTAATCTTTACAGACTCTTTAAGTGCCCTGAGAGCCCTAAATCCTAAATCTCAGTACGAGCCATTTACAGGTGATATTTTAAATATATTATCTCACCTACCTGAGGACCACTCCATACGGTTTTGTTGGGTTCCGAGTCACGTTGGGATCCCAGGTAATGAAAGGGCGGACCAACTAGCTGCAACAGCAAAACAGATACGTGTTTCAAGGATCAACATTCCTGTTAGGGATGGTATTCGAGCAGTTCGCCGAGCCATCACCTCTCATTGGCAGCATGAATGGAAATCGCTGCAGAACAACAAACTTCATGTAATCAAACCTGTCCTTGGCGAGTGGAAGACTTGTTTCATCAAGAACGTTTCATTGAAGTAGTTCTGTGTCGACTTCGAATGGGTCATACGCATGTTACACATAACTATCTCCTAACAGACAAGAACCACCAACATGCGATAAATGCCATGAGCAGCTAACAGTAATGCACATTTTAATAGCTTGCCCATGCCTGGAAAACCTAAGGCAAAAATATTTTCATATGTTTTATAAGTTCAAGGTCCCATTCCATCCAATGTTACTTTTAGGTGATGACCCGTTAGTACCCTTAGCTGATGTGATCAGCTTTTTAGACGAAGCAGGATTGCTAAATCAATTTTAATCATCACAAACCATGCCACTTTCAGTACATCAGCATAACTGGCATAATGCGAGCTGTAGCATGGCCTCTTGGGAGAGGCCCTAGCTGCACCAGGAACTTGAAATGAGGCACTTGCCTCCCGGCCCTTGGGTATAAGGGCCTGGATAAGGCACTGGTGCTAAGCAAACGCCGCTACGATTTCAACAAAATAACCTTGCATACCAATCATACACATTGACCACTTCACGCACCACGTATGTACATGATTTTAGCGTATGTATGTATGTATGTATGTATGTATGTATGTAACGAGTTCACGAAACTAGTTCTTTTAGGCCTCTATACAGCCATGCTACACCATTCACTGGATACCATTTGTCATCGCCAAGCATACAGTTCATAGTCATGGCCATAGTGCAGTTTAGGAGTTTTTTCTTACCTTGTGCCTGGCGCAGCATAGCCCTAGTCGCTCTTGCGCCACAAAACCCAACATAACTAACTAACTAACACCGATTTATCCTTCTATATGTCACAAACATGCTCCGCCCTCACAAATTAAATGCATTTCTTAGAACTGCAACACAAATATGCTTTCCCCGAGTTTTATACCGACGCGTCCAAGTCTTCTACTGGTGTTTCATATGCGGCGGTTGGGCCGTCTTTTTCAGAGGCTAACGTCCTGCATCCTCTAACAAGCATATTTACCGGAGAAGCATACGCGTTACTTTCAGCAGTGAAACATATTAAGGGCACAAAAATTCCAAAATCCGTTATCTCTACAGATTCTCTCAGCGTTGTGAATGCTCTGACATCTTTCAGGAGACAGCGGAACTCCGTAATTGTGACGCTGTACTACCTCTTGTGTGACGTGTATGCGTCCGGGCAGGATGTAGTGGTTTGCTGGGTTCCGGGTCACCGTGAGATAGCAGGCAATGTTCTGGCTGACCAACTTGCTACGTCGGTTGAGCCGAATCCTCGCGATATGTCTATGTCCGTCGTGGCCTCCGATATGAAACCGCATATCCGCAAGTGCCTGCGTACGTACTGGCAGCAAATTTGGGATTCCGAATTGTCCAATAAGCTCCACGTAATTAGGCCACGTATAGGAAATATGCTGCAAAATTAAAAAACCGGCCTATCCAAGTCACCTTCTGTCGGCTTAGGAGAGGACATACGTACGAAACTCACCTCGTACCTTTGAGTGGTGGGGAACCTCCCACGTGCAGCAAATGCAGGATGACTCTCACTGTCCTTCACGTCTTGGTGGAGTGTCGAGACCTGGAGGCAGAACGGAAAAAACACTTTGCTTTAGCCTACAAATACCATCTCCCATTACACCCAGCACTATTTCTAGGCCCAAACCCACTATTTCAAAACAACAAAGTCCTGAAGTTTTTCACAGATGTCGGCCAGCTGCGTGTTATAAAGCCAAGAGACTCGTAGCACGGCCTCTTAGACAATGAGGCCGCTGCTTCGATGATAGTTTTTGTTTCTTTTCTTTTTTCTTCTCGCACTCGTCTCCGGCCTTGCATGCAAGGGTTCTTCGGAGACAGTAGTGCTATTGAAAGACTACTTTTACAACCCATGTTTTATTGCGAACTTATAGTACTCATTGTAAATATTTCCAGTCACTGTCACGATCATTCCAGTTTTTAGCATCGCGATCAGTCATCAATTATTTATCGAACATCCATAGACCACCCCTCTTGCTAATGTCATAATTTTATGCTATATATGTTTTACGCTCCTATACAGCGATTGGATTTTAGGCCCATTTACAGCCATGTTACATATTACCATATCACCCCATTCGTCATCGCCAATATTACAACATATGCAATGGCGCTCTTTGGCCACACCTGGCCCTTGCGCCAATAAAAAACATATATCATCATCATCATCCTTGTCTGACAAGGACTGCTGCCGAGGCTGCGTGGCTTCGCAAAGCACGTAGGTTCGATGATTTTAACTCATCACACAGTCATTCCGCCTTACTTTAGGCCCTATACACAACGATTTTATTCCTGTCACCTTGAGTAGCTTTTAAAAGAGAGCCGACCAACAACCCTGTGTTTGGAGCTCTTTGGCCTGAGTTGCCCTGCGCCATTAAATCTACCATCATCATCATCAATTCTCACCTTTGCCTCAAGCGACCTTCCTGACACTATTCAAACCGGATATACAATGATCGCTGTTAGAGCACACACCCCGAACCCCCGCCGGTGCTTCCAGTGTCAAAGATATCGCCACGGCTTCCAGAGCTGTCGTGGTCGACAAACTTGTGCCTAATATGCAGTTGAAGGCCACCCCTCAGAGACTTGTAGGAGGCACCACATTGTAACTGCGACGGAAATCAGCCTGCATACTCTTGTTCTTGTTCTCACTGGAAGAAAGAAAAAGAGACAATTACAGTGAAAGTCAAGGAAAACATTACATTTAAGGAGCTAACGGGGGGGTTTCGACCTCCTCCCACGCCTAGCCGTGCGTGGCTGAGCCGTGTCCGGGGAAAAGGGAATCCTGGGGGTTGAGCCGACGCCGGGTGATTGGACCTTTAAGGCCCGCCGGCAGAGGCAACACACCCCTTTGGCCCCGGCTTCACGTAGACGGCACCCCTGGGCTGACCCACCCAGGGGAAATCGGCAGTCGCCTTTTCCTATCTCTCTCTCCCCTCATCTTCGTCTTTCTCTCTCACTTTAAATGTTCCTGTCTTCTCCTCTCTCCACTTACTTCACTTTTCCTGGCGGCAAGGGTTAACCTTGTGTGACATAACCAACCTAGGTTATTTCATATACGGTTATAGTAGCAACGTACAGTTGGCGTCAGTGGTACTTGCTTTACATCTTCCACTGCGTCCCCTTGTTGGGCTCCACGGTGGGT